>CATLJX010000012.1:1810000-2070000 GCA_949987645.1 Tachina grossa
TCTTTTTCATTATATATTTGTATTTTAGTTTCATCAATATTACCTCGTTTAATTGGAATGATGTGAAAAACATTTTCACCAATGGTCGACAGCAGTTTTTTGATAAGTGCGTTAGAATTTTTTTTCTCTCAGATAAATAGGTGGTGGCTTAAAAGACTTTTGCGATGATGAATAGGGCTTGTCGTCGGTGTCTTGCAATAATGAAAAACCATTTTGACGATTGGTAGATGATGCGCTGTTATCCCTAGACATCTCTGGAACAGATGAAAGTTTTGAAGAATTTGGGCTTCGCCCACGCTTTACCACGGTTATATATCTGTCCACTCCCACTTGTACCTTGGGTTTTGAGCTACTGTTATCTGTAGTGATAACTTGGTTTAGTGATGAACTCGAGCCCGATGCGGATGATATCGCAGACTGAAATGAAGAAGTACCAGGCAATGGTAATGATAACGATTCACTAGTTGGCATTGGACAAAGCGAAGTTGATCGATGACGAAAAAGTGGCTTTGCCGTTAGAAAAAGACTTTCATCAGGTTTATTATTTAGATTGTTTTCATTAAGAGTTTCAGAACTCACTGTAAAGTAAGCATTTCTGCCGTTAGAACTCACTTCAATTTTTTTTCCTTTGAGGTACTCATACAAAGTATTCCTCAGGGGTACTTTGTGTTTACGGTTTTTTTTTGTTTTTGTTATTTCTTGCTATGTAAAAAATATAAGTAAAGCCAATAAGCTTATTTATCAAGGTGAATATTTATTAGGAATATTTTCTGCATGATTTTTGATTTTGTTGTTTTTTATATTTGTTTCGTATGTATGTATGTAAAAAAAATCCGCTTTACCGTCTCTTCACTATGAAGGTTCAACGAGAACTGTAGAAGAGCATATATGTAATATAAACTTGGTGTTATCAACTTTAAGACAGGCAAACTTAAAAGTTCAACCAGATAAATGTGAGTTTCTTATGAAAGAAAATTCATTTCTGGGACACATCTTAACGGCAAATGGTGTCAAACCTGACAGTCGGAAAGTAGACACAATTCAAAAGTTAAAGCTTCCAGTCACCCAAAAACAGTTAAAATCTTTTCTGGGCATGACGGGATTCTATAGAAAATTCATCAAAGATTACGCTAAGATATCGTCGCCAATGATAAAATATTTGCAAAAAGACGCAAGGGTAAATAAAAATGATCCAAACTATATATTTGTTTTTGAAAAATTAAAAGATATAGTAACAAAGGCACCAATTTTGCGATATCCTAATTTTTCAAAAAAATTTCAAGTGAAAACAGATGCAAGTAACTTCGCCCTTGGGGCAGTTCCAACAGAGGAAGGCCATGCGGTAGCTTATGCGTCTAGAACATTAAATAAGCATGAACGTAATTATTCAACAGTAGAAAAAGAATTACTAGCCATAGTATGGGCAGTAAAGTATTTCAGACCCTACTTATACGGAAGAGAATTCGATTTGCAAACAGATCATCAACCACTTAAATGGCTTCAAGCAAAATTTGCAGGTAAAGATATAAATCCAAGACTCCAAAGATGGATCTTTCAATTACCTTGAAAGGTAAAGATAATAAAATAGCAGATTTTTTAAGCCGCATAAATCCTGAACATTTTGAAATAAATTGTCTAAACGACACAACAAGGCACAACAGAGGGAGAAGACAATCCGGAAGTTCCATGGAAGTGGAAGCAACTCACTCACAGGAAGAAGAACGTAATGATCATATTCCTATACTTACTACCATTGTCAACTGATTTCATCAACAGATACTTTTTCAGAACACAAAGCATAAAGAATTTGAACAGGCATTTAACAGCAAAAGAGTCTTTATAGACAAAAATGATTTTTTGCATAGTCGCATACCAACATTAATATCAAAATACTTTTCAAAAGGCAAAATTGCAATATATTCCGAAATAAATAATCACGAATGTAACAAATTGCAACAAATAATAATTGAATATTTCGGCGGCGGACCGATAAAGTTTGTTAAGTGCTCATGTTTCGCTAAAGACATCTGCAACTAGGATCAACTTCATAAGCAAATAGCATTGTTCCACAAAAATTAAACCGGACATGCCGGTATAATACCAACGTTTACAGGTATCAAAACAAAAATTTACAACCCAAAATTGAAAGAAAATATCCACAAGATTATTAATAACTGCGATATATGTACTGGGGGGAAGTATGACAGAAAACCTATAAAAAAAGAGTTTAGCTTAACAGAAACACCAAAACGCAAAAATGAAATTGTCCATATTGACACATATGTTAATAGCAAGCAAGCTTTTATCATTTTCGTGGACAAATTCACAAAACATGCAATATGTTTCCCACTAATGGACAGAAACAGTAGAACCTTAGTTTCAAAAATACAAAAATTTGTATCCATAAAAGGCAAAATAAAAAAATTTATAGTTGATAATGAATTTAATAATACTAATGTTAAATACTTTTTAAGTAAAGAGTGCATAGAATTTTATTTCACAAAACCAAACAGTCACACCGGCAATGCCGATGCCGAAAGGCTGAACAATACAATAACAGAAAAATTAAGAACCCTTAATATTGAAGAAAAATTACCAATAATAGAACAGATGAACAAAGCAATTTTTTACTATAACAATTTATATCACAGTACTATAAAATGTACACCATTTGATGCGGAAAATAATAAATTCAATCAAAGTATTATTTACAGAAATTTAGTTACACATAAAGATAAGAAAATAAACAGAGCAAACAGAGATAGGGAAAGATATTTCGAAACTAGACAACAGAGATTTATAAAAAATTACAAAAGTGTTAGGCACAAAAAACAACCTAAATTTGTTAAGAAAAACTTAGAGGGCATTCATATAAGCAACATTAAAAGACCCTGAAAATTTGCAGGCATTCACGACAATATTTCTACCGTCAGTCAATCGGCCAACGGAGTAAATTCTGACGACCCAGCTACACAATAATTTTCGAAAGATTACAAAAATTTAAAAATATATAGGAAAAAATGTAAGGCATAAGAAAGAACCTAACCTTAGAAAAATCTTTACAAGTACTAATAAATTTAGCAATACTAAAGTAAATTCAAGTTAACAACCAATTTAAATTACAGGCAACATTGTGGATAATATTGACAATAATAGTATTAGCACCAACCCAAGCCAACATAGTCATTCAACCAATAATGGAAACTAACGGATACATAGAAGTTAGTAACAATAATTTTAGCATACCAATAGAGTCGGACTTAATTTCACACGTAAAAGAAACAGCAGATATTCTTATGCAAATGAGAAAGGATTTAAATATTTTAAATACAAATGAACAAATATTTATAAAAAATTAAATAGATGCATTATTAAGTAAGTTAAAAACAATAACACCAAACAACAGACAAAAACGTGGACTGGTTAATTTAGTAGGAAATGCGTGGAAATACCTCTTTGGCGCTATGGACAACACAGACCGGGAGGACATCACCAATCATTTTAATACAGTTGACACAAACATACATAACTCTATAACGAACTTAAATCAACAAATAATAACAAAAATTAAAAATTTTAAAAACCCCCGACATTTTTCTGAAAAAATGTTATATCTTCTAAACGGCTGGGCCGATTTTTTTTTCAAACATAGCTAAGAACCCTCTCGATCAAGTCATCTTTCAAACAGAAAAAACTAAATGAAAATCGGCTCAGCCGTTTGGCCCGTACGTAGACACAGACAGACACACAGACACACACTACAAACTTATAACACCCCTTTTTTTAGTCGGGGGTTAAAAATCAACAACCATCTAAATAAAACAATACAGCTTATAAGAGATACTTTAACAATAAACCAAAAGAACAAAGTGCACTTCATGGAAGGACTCCACAAATCAGCAAGGGACATCCTTAAAAGCACTATATATCTTGAAAGTTTACCCATTTTGACTACAATAAGGAATCACATCGAACACATACAGAACTACATAACAACAGCAAGAAATGGCATAAGAGATGCTAGCATTTTGACAAAACAAGAAATAGAAGATTATGACATTAATTTAAGTAAAATTAAATATTTAAGAACAGCAATTCTTGAAAAGAACAATGAATTAATTTTTTTAATTAAAGTACTGTAGCATGCAACTAAATGATTTGGTCTAAGTTTTAAACGATAGGCAGAGCTTTAGTTCCAAATTATGCTTACCCTGCACGTAATTGTTCCGGCTCATTCTCGTCGGCTATAGGGATGGGTTATTGGGCAGTATAACTGGAAATTTTGTTCGCACAGATTACTATTTAATTTGTACGTGCAAAATAAAGGTCTCAAGGCGAGGCAGGGAAAAAACAAAGGTACAATAGTGTGGACCAGGAAGCAAGGCTATCAATTGGTTACGGATAGATGTTGGCCCGTAATTCCCCAACCATCCAAGATCACATATGCTGATTTATTTATCATGATCCCCATTTTAACTTACTCTATCGTGTTAATTAGCCAGAAACCAAATAAAAATTGTTTAGAGCAATGTGGTGTTCATTATAAAACTTCCCTTTTATTGGAAAATTATAAATTTAATTCAGCAAAATAATTGTTATCAAAACGGATTAAATACCACTATCATTATTAAAATGCAAAAATTTCATGTGAATTGATAAATGGATTTCTGGCTCTAGCCATTATAATGACTTAAATCTAAAATTTTATAATTATAATTTGTTTTAAGTAAATTCAGGGGAAAACCCTGATTATGTGCAAGCTGGCTAACTATAGACATATAATAGTATCCCAAAAAAAAGAATAAGGGAAGTTTGGGACAGTAGTATTAATACTGCTTATATATGGTATTTTGTGAACCTTTTACAATAATAAAGAACTAGATATACCAAACGGACGACACACTCGTCCGTATTCTAGAAACAAAATGTAAATAATTTAAGATTCAAAGAAAATGTATCTAAACGTCATAAAAAATTCATTAAAATACAGCCACAAACTTACATACATATGCAAGCATAATTAAATAATACATGAAATTAAAAAAACAAACAAAATCCCTTCAAACAACCTAATTCAATTTATTCAACTCTCTTCCTTTAAGTATCATGGCTTTGATACAACAACAAATAAGAGAAAAACAATTGTGAGGTCAAGAGAAATACTACAAACACACACACACTCATGCTTTTTTTCTCTTTTTACCTGTAAGCTAATAAATGCGTGTGTAATATGTGTGCAAGTAGTAGTAGCAACTTTAAACGCTTATAGCTCCCAAAATACTAAACCGATTCTGCACATCTGTATAAAAAATCCTTTAAAACCATATAAATCTTTTTAAAATCGGTACGGTGATACCAGCGTAAAAGGGATTACAAAAAACATGTTCGCCTATTAATTATATAGATAAAGAGAAAGTTTGCTTCAATTCTACAAGCCTTGAAGCGAGTCAATACGACTACTAGCGCATTAAATATAAACTAGCATTGACGATGAGTTCCATACAAAAAAAATTAAATATTCATATGGATCTCAACGTTACTCAATCTTCTATACCATCTAGTAGTAGCGCGAACATAAGTAAATAATTGAAAGGCAAATTCAACAGTTACTTACTCTTATCTGCATCCAACGATGAAGGATCCTTCATGCTCCGGGATTAGATGATGAATTTACGCTGCAGTTTCTTTTCACGTGCTTTAAATTTGCTGTAAGGGAGTTTTAATCTTTCACAATTTACTTATGAGTCCGTCTGCTTTTTCACTCAACTTGATAATATACTATACTCTGTTTCTGTTTGAATATATTATCCTTTTCTCCTTTTTATTTATAATATTTAAATTTTTGCATTTTCTTTTGTTTGGGAATAAAACCACCTACTGTACACACTGTATTCAAATCGCTTTTCTTAAGTTCCTTTTTTTTATTTTTAAGCTGGCACTCTCATTGCTATGAAACCACAGAAAGTCATTCTGTGGTTAAACACACCAGAAATAAAATCGTCTAACACGTTCTAATGTTTTATTTATACCACCATGTGATGAAAGAGGGTCATCATGAGCCTTGCGGAGTACTTCTTCTACCATTCCTTTGGGTATCCACAGCTTCCAGACCAAATCATCGTGTAATTGTTCTCCCGTACAATGCTATGTGCGTCGATACAAATAACCGTCTATAATTTTTAGGTCTGGCGTTTGACCGATATTTTTCCTAACATTTTCAATCAGTTCATGGTATTCTGGGCTTTTAAACTGAACAGATTTTAAATCCGTGAATAATCCCGCATTGCCTAAGGCACGGTCTTTGTTGAGAAGTTCGGATAAATCCCTTACGTTAGCACGCGAAAGCGCATCAGGAACTACATTTTGACATCCTCGTCTGTGCTCTATTTTGAACTGGAAGCCCTGAAGTTTCAAAGCCCATCTTGCCAACCGTGAGTTCAGATCTGTTGGAGTCATGAGCCACTTCAGGGATGCATGGTCCGTGATAACGGTAAACTCATGACCTTCCACATATGCCCTGAACTTTTTTATACTTAGCATTGCTGCCAAGCATTGCTGTTCGGTCACTGAATATTTACGTTGGGCTGGGTTGAGTTTCTTTGACATAAAGGCAATGGGAAACTCTTCACCCTCCGCTGTTTTTTGGACCAGTACACTTCCTATTCCAGTGCTGCTAGCATCACAATGTATATAAAAAGTTTGTGAAAAATCAGGGCTGTGCAACACTGGAGCGGTTGTCAAAATGGACTTCAATTCCTCAAACGCTTTTTGGGCAATTTCAGTCCAAATAAACCTTCTTGTCATTTTCAGCAAGTTTGTCAGAGGTGATGTCACGTAGTAGGCGTAGTTCCTGATGAATTTCCGGTATCAACCGGACATGCCTAAAAATCGCCTAACCTGCTTAATCGATTTTGGTGCCGGAAAATCTAAAATGGCAGATATTTTGTCTGGGTCCGTACGGATCACTCCATTACCCACCAAATGACCTAGGTACCGAACTTCGCAAACACAAAACTTTGATTTACGCTAGACCGGGAGAACGTAATTGTTGCGCTATTATCTTTAAGACTTCAATATGACGATGGAATGTGTCTGACACTATCAACAAATCGTCCAAGTATACGAATACCTCTGACCTTAGAGTTGCTGGCACGACCTTGTCCATGAGCCGGGACATGGTTTGGGGCGCATTACAAAGCCCGAATGGCATTACCTTAAATTGGTATAATGGTCGGCCAGGCACGGTGAATGCCGTTTTATCCCTTGATGATTTTTCCAATGCGATTTGCCAGAACGCGTATTTTAGATCCAGGCTAGTGACGTATTCTGCTTTTGGCAACCTACTCAAAATACCTTCAATGCTCGGTAACGGATAAGCATCCTTTACTGTAACAGCATTTACCTTACGTGAGTCTAAGGATAACCTAACTTTTCCGGGCTTACGCACTAGCACGATAGGGGAGGACCAGGCGCTGTCCGATTCTTCAATTATGTCCATATCGAACATCCGGTCTAATTCAGCATAAATTAATTTTTCAATAGCTGGTGAAACAGGAAAGTGCCTCTGTTTGATTGGAATAGTTTTACCCACGTCAATCACGTGCGAAATGGACTCTGTGCGCCCTAGGCCTTCTTTCTTAAAAGAAGGAAAAGCATCGATTATATTTTGCAATTGTTGTTTTTCTGTGTCTGATAGCGCGCGCTGATCAGAAATTTCTGAAACATTATTAGTAAATAATTTGCAGTTAAGCTCCGTTATTAGACCGAGTGGCATTAAGTCGAAAATTGTCCAAAAATCCACCCTAAGGTACAGATTTTGGGCTAAATTAGGTACTATGTATAAGACAATTTGCTTACTGACTCTCCTAAAAGTGATATCAGTAGTAACAAATCCAACAACATTTTGGGACTTTCCATCAGCTGTTTTTACATATGTTCGGAGTTTTTTAAATTTTTCATGGGATGCCAAAAACTCTACTGCGGCTTGGGACCCTAAGCAACTAATGGTTGCACCTGCATCCAACAATCCACTAAAATTCTTCCCGAACAAGAGTACCTCAGCATATGGCCTTATATCCTTAGTTTTATCGTATATTGAGCTCAATAAGTTTTGGCGCGTTTTCTTTATGGCTTGCCAAAAGCTTCGTATGCGATTTCTGGAACGACTCTTTCGTCTAGATAATGGTGGTTCACTAAAAATTTTGGTTCTTTTATCATTATATTCCGTTAAACGCACATGGAAAGGTTTGAAGTACGTAGGAGGGGGTTTATTCTCATTATTATGAGAATTCGTGATATCGGTTGTTTTGCAAATGGGCCAAGTAATACAGATTGGGTCAAAAAATCTTGTTTCCGGTCCTTGGGGCTATTTTTAGTTAAAATATTTGGCCTAAAAGAGTCTTCAGTCTCTGAAAAAAAAGAACTATCGTTTTCAATCCCGAAATATACTAGGTGTTCCTTTTGGTTAGTTTTGAATACATTTTCGGGTAATGGTTCCTTCAGAGTTTGATCTAATCGGTGTCGATAGCGGAATGGGTCAAACTCGTTTGTCGGCGTGCATTGTTCGGTACACTCAACTTGCAGTTTTTTGAACTACAGTTAGCGCACTTGGGTCTATATACATTGGTGTCCCACACCCATAGCCGAACACTCGTCGTTCCTGAAGACAGTCATGGTAACAGTGCCCAGTCAAATTGCAATTCCAGCAGAGTACTGAAAGGGCAGAAACGACTTCTTCATCGGAAGCAGTATCGTCATTTTCAATAATCTCGTGAACCTCCTTGCGAGAAGCTTTCAAATATGATTGCCTTTTTCCTATATCTTGCAAGAAAAATTCCCTCCTACGATATATGTCACGTAATTGGGACAGGTTTTCTAAATGAATATTCAATATTTCATGTTGGATTTCAGGTAAAAGGTTTCTGCGTAATATTTCCACCAATTTTGCATCATTTAAAGGGTGTGCCAGACGGTCCACAGTGGGGACTTTTGCAAAATAAATGGTAATAAATCTGGAACTTCTAAACTACTGATTGGATTTATATGAAACTTCGAACATCCGTAGAGGAGGACTCAGGCTTTATAACAAATGTCTTGGCAGCCGTCTGGCCTAAGCTGGACAGGAGTTACAGTGGGCCTAAGTTGACAACATGGGACTCAAAAAAAATTCTGAGGCTTGTAACTCTTAGAAAACTTATCCGATTTTTATGAGATAAAGCGTTTTGATCTAAGCTTAACATTTTTAATAAATAATGTCCTTAGATGTGTTTTCGTATCTCTCATAACTTAGAAGATATTTGACTTTTAACAAAAAAAAATTTTTTTTTGCCTTGACTTTTTTTAGTATTTCACCTACAACTTTTTAGTTAATTGTTGGATTTTAAATTAAAAGACAGCATTAAATTTCTGATCAAATTTTAAATAAAAATAAGTAAAAAACTTATTGATATCTGCAGTCGTAAAAACGGGTAAAGGCAAAGAATTCAAAGTTTAAAAAAAGGCACGTTTTTTTAAGAAAAAGTATCTTCATTATTTTCAATTTTGTGAAAAACTTTGCTTAACACATACACTTTTAAACCACATAGCGCTAAAAACAATCTATTCAGAATATGCTAAGAGCCAATTATTTTGTATTTTGGGCATGCACCCTACACTCAGCAGTGTCCGAAAATTGCCAATTTCAAAATTTTATGCGCTTATAAAAAGTTGTGACGGTATATTTTGAAAGCTTTAGCTATATCATTTAATTACTAGGATAGTTGGCAACATGTTAAACTTAAATTTTTAACAGCCTTTTCATAAATGCGAGGATGCGCGCAAATTTTCTGAAAAAAGTCAAAATTTTGGAAAAATTTTGTTTTGTACCATAAAAAATATATATAAAAATAATTTTCTTCTTTTATGTTGGCATTTTTAGCTTTCATGTGAGTCCTTTTACTTTGCCTGAAAAAATTATTCCAATATAATTAACTGATCTCGAGATATTCCGATTGTAGGGTGCAATTCAAAAAATATGTAGAATGCGCTTAACTTTTTTCCCTTTATTCACACATCAGCTGTTTAAAACTTTTATGAATTCTGAAATTCAACCTAAATAGAAAAACAAAAATAAATTTGGAATGTTATCCAATAAGTCTATGTATATTTTTCGCAATAAAAAACATTTATGGTAATTATACCACATGTTTTTCCATGTAAGTGTAGTTAATGTTAATAACAGGTAAGCATTTAACGAATAACAACACACATGTTTAATGGATTAAAAAAAGGTTTTTGCGGATTTTATTATAGCAACATCGGGAGGTGCTACCTGATTGTGCTAATACTACTTAATAACACTTCACAGTACTAGGTAATTAGACAAAATTAGCAAAGGTGCTTATAAAATAAATTTTAAAACTTTGAATTCTTTGCCTTTTCCCGTTTTTACGACTGCAGATATTAATAAGTTTTTACTTATTTTTATTTAAAATCAGAAATTTAATGCTGTCTTTTAATTTAAAATCCAACAATTAACTAAAAAGTTGTAGGTGAAATACTAAAAAAAGTCAAGGCAAAAAAAAATTTTTTTTTGTTAAAAGTCAAATATCTTCTAAGTTATGAGAGATACGAAAACACATCTAAGGACATTATTTATTAAAAATGTTAAGCTTAGATCAAAACGCTTTATCTCATAAAAATCGGATAAGTTTTCTAAAAGTTACAAGCATCAGAATTTTTTTGAGTCCCATGTTGTCAACTTAGGCCCACTGTAACTCCTGTCCAGCTTAAGCCAGACGGCTGCTAAGGCATTTGTTATAAAGCCTGAGTCCTCCTCTACGGATGTTCGAAGTTTCATATAAATCCAATCAGTAGTTTAGAAGTTCCAGACTTATTACCATTTATTTTGCAAAAGTCACCACTGTGCGGTCTGATATCTCAACAATAGCTTCATAAAATTCATCGAACCTTTCATTTACTTGCTGTTTCCTATCCCGAATCATATCTCTCAGGTCTACGTCAGTACGAGAGTCTTTGTACTGTTTACGTAAGGCCACACACAATTCCGGCCAGATGATTACCCGAGCGGTTTTGTGGTAACGCCAAAACCACTCACTTGACTTAGACTCAAATAGCATGATCGCACAACAAATTGAAATTGCCATTGAGAGTTTGGTTCGTTAATGCTTCCACACGATACAAAAAGTTTTCAATGGACATGCCTTTTGGATCACCGGAAAATTTGATTCGCCAATTATGTATAATATGACCCACCTTTTCCGGGCATAATGAATGGTCTAGCGTATTAGAAATATTGTTTGCTGGGATACTAGGATTATGTTGTAAATCGGAATTGGGCGACCTTAATAGCTGTTCCAGGGTTTGTGTTTCCACTGTGGGTAAACGTTTTGACTGTGGACTTGCATTTCTAGCCGTTGCCGCCGGATTACTGCCAATTTGCATACTTAAAGGTATGTCCTGGTTAGTATTTGATAAATTAAGCTTATGAAACGCCCTTTGCACATTGATTTCTATTATGGACGTCAATTGCTGGCTAAGAATAGTCAGTATCATGGCTTGCTGTTCACTGACAGCAGCGGCCACAATCTTCTGAATACCTTCCCCTGATACATAGACAATTCGCTGGGGAACTCCAGCGATTTAGGCTCAGCTCCTGAAGCAGTACATAAACCCGGGTCTCCGTTATCAACGTCGACATTCATAGCTCGCTTAGCTTGTTCCCGTGTTATCAAAGATGCAGACAAGTTACTTTTACACACTGGGCAAAGTTGACTCGATTTAGAATGCTTCGATAAGCAGGACTTATGAAACTGGTGGTCACATTTGGTCAAGACCCCATATTTTGGGTCGGGAATTTCTGTTTTGCATGCACTACAGTTAGCTAACTGGCTGCTACCTAGGTTTATTTCCTCCTCTCGGTTCTGAGACATAGGTATTAATGTACTACAAAGAGCTAAACCTTTTTTCTTAACTTTTAAAAATTTTCTTTGTGACGAAAAATCAAATACTCTCCTTCGAAACTTCCTTACGAGAAAGCCATAGAGAAAATCTTACAAACTATTAGTTGATATATATTGTTTGACCAATACGTTCAAAAAAACTTGTATTTAAAGAAACTGCTGTAGCCTATTCTAAGTTATGTAAAATTATGTCTGCGTAAATCTAAATCAAACCACTATATTATTATATTTATATAAAATAATATTAAGAAAATCAGAAAAATTGCTACTATATGTTTTCTTGGCATAATTTTAATTTATATATATATACTATATATATATATATATATATATATATATATATATTATTTTTTTTTTTTTTTTTAGGGTAAAGAATTTAACAGCCGAGCGACTAAATCTAACACTTGTACCTTCGGAGAGAGAACTTAAGTGACAAAATAATATTTTAACAACTGTATGAGAAAAAGTTATTTGTTGGTACTAGAATAGAGTGTTTCCATTATAGCAATTTCCACACAAACTCAGGGAGGAGTTGGAAAGAACTGTAGAATAAACACGCGGTCTTGCCTTAGAAAATTTTTTCCAAGGCCAAGTAATTCCAGCCGGTTTAATTAAATTAAAAAAAAAATTTATCGATATAATTAGAAAAATATTGGGAAATATTAGCTATTACAAGATGAAGCCATGTGAAGCAAATTATTTGTTGGTGAACAGATTTATAATCTTATGTTACTTCCATAACAAAAAATATTCAAGAGACTTCTTTTATAACTTTGCAAGAAAAGCAACAAAAGGTAAATAGTAAAGAGGTATGTTTATTATTAGCAAACTAAGAAGTTACAACGAAAAGAAGAGAGAAAGGAAAATTTCGAAGCCACACTAATTATTTGAATGCAGTTCAAAAGATGGTACTAAGCACAATTTATGTGTGGGCCCCACGTTGGGCGCCATAAATAAGTATCTGTAGCATGCAACTAAATGATTTGGTCTACGTTTTAAACATTAGCCAGAGCTTTAGTTCCAAATTATGCTTACCCTACACGTAATTGTTCCGGCGCATTCTCGTCGGCTATAGGGATGGGTTGTTGGGCAGCATAACTGGAAATTTTGTTCGCACAGATCACTATTTAATTTGTACGTGCAAAATAAAGGTCTCAAGGCGAGGCAGAAAAAAACAAAGGTACAATAGTGTGGACCAGGAAGCAAGGCTGTCAATTGGTTACGGATAGATGTTGGCCCGTAATTCCCCTCCCATCCAAGATCACATATGCTGATTTATTTATCATGATCCCCATTTTAACTTACTCTATCGTGTTAATTAGCCAGAAACTAAATAAAAATTGTTTAGAGCAATATGGTGTTCATTGTAAAACTTCCCTTTTATTGGAAAATTATAAATTTAATTCAGCAAAATAATTGTTATCAAAACGGATTAAATACCACTATCATTATTAAAATGCAAAAATTTCATGTGAATTGATAAATGGATTTCTGGCTCTAGCCATTATAATGACTTAAATCTAAAATTTTATAATTATAATTTGTTTTAAGTAAATTCAGGGGAAAACCCTGATTATATTGAAATTCGATTTGAATGGTTTTAGTATGTGCAAGATGGCTAACTATAGACATAAAATAGTATCCCAAAAAAAAAAAAGAATAAGGGAAGTTTGGGACAGTAGTATACATATAATACTGCTAGTATTTTGTGAACCTTTTACAATAATAAAGAATAAAGAGAAAGTTTGCTTCAATTCTACAAGCCTTGAAGCGAGTCATACGACTACTAGCGCATTAAATATAAACTAGCATTGACGATGAGTTCCATACACGTATTGCTATATCATTGAGTATAAAATTAAATATTCATATGCATCTCAACGTTACTCAATCTTCTATACCATCTAGTAGTAGCGCGAACATAAGTAAATAATTGAAAGGCGAATTCAACAGTTACTTAATCTCATCTGCATCCAACGATGAAGGATCCTTCATGCTCCGGGATTAGATGATGAATTTACGCTGCAGTTTTTTTTCACGTGCTTTAAATTTGCTGTAAGGAAGTTTTAATCTTTCACAATTTACTTATGAGTCCGTCTGCTTTTTCACTCAAATTGATAATATACTATACTCTGTTTCTATTTGAATATATTATCCTTTTCTCCTTTTTATTTATAATATTTAAATTTTTGCTTTTTCTTTTGTTTGGGAATAAAACCACCTACTGCACACACTGTATTCAAATCGCTTTTCTTAAGTTCCTTTTTTTTATTTTTAAGCTGGCACTCTCATTGCTATGAAACCACAGAAAGTCATTCTGTAGTTAAACACACTCTGAAGACTTATGTATGTACACGATGTTACGTGACCTCTATGGACATGGAATACGGCCGGGACGTAAAAATTCCTTTTAATTTTATTCGTTTTGTAAAATAATTGCCAGCAGTTTGTTGAGCAGCGAAAACGTTCTAATTCCTGGTAGTTATAGTGTAGCGTGGTAGTTAATTTACCCAACAACAAGATTTAGTATCACCTGCAACAGACCGGCTTCGTATTTTAGTTTTCTGTGCGTTTCTTTGTGCAACTACTATGTCGTATTTAACAGGTAACTGAGATCTAATTTGGCTTAAATTCTTCGTTGAAAACTGTTGTCTATAAAAATACTGAAAGATTAGTTTCTGCAAATATTATTAGAAAGCGTCTTGTCTATACCTCTGACTGGGAACACAAGATGTTATATCGAAGTTATTGATTTGTAATACAAGTTTGAACGATCAGTTTTAAAATGAAAGCACGTTTCTCTCGAACCTTGTATTTAATACTTCCGAAATTCGTTGGAACTTTCGTTAGTTCAGCAGCAGCTGCCTTTTGCGTTTTGTACTTATAGTTTTGTTCACGTGTTCTTTTTCTTTAGCCTAATATAAAAAAAACTGCTGACAAGTGCGTGTATGTCTATGCATGTATGTAAAACAACAGCTGATATTAAACAGCAGAGGTAACTTGTGCTACAAGGTTGCATTTGTAAAACTCAGGGTTCGGATATTAGACCGATTACGATTTTACTCTATTTTGGTAGTGTAAGTAATTTTGAATAACTCTTATTTTTACTCTGGTACGGTTACTACTTGGCAATAATCACGTTTCTCAAAAGTTTCACCTTTCTATTTCTTTGACTACAAGCGCCCCTACAGTACCCAAAACATTCCAACATGTACAAATAATAACTATAATACCCATACCATATTCAAATAAAATGTATTTAGACCAATGGTCACACCAAGAAGAGAAAATTTTTAAAAGCAGAACAGAACTAATACATGTTTAGTGCTGTCCCACTGAAAAAAATCGTTCTTGTAAATGTTTAATTGGGTATATGAAAAATATTTTTATGGGTTAATTTTATATGAATGAACGTTTATATGTAGTGGCGCCTAAGACTGTATGTACTAGTTTTTTTTTCAATTTCTGGATACATACTCGACACTCAGCATCTACAAAAGCATTTAAGCCAAATATAACTTATTTTTTAACTCTATATTCCACATATTTTGTCTATTTTGTATAGCAATAAAAAGTACTGTTATAAAAAGATTTAAATTAGATAGTTTATTTACATAAATAATATAGAAAAAATAAATTAAATCATTTTGGTGGTATTTGTACATTCTCGGTGTATTTTTTTTTCATAAAAAATGCGACAAAAATCTGCTCTTTTTGTGTGTTTTATGCTCTTGCTTTAGATTTTTGTTAGTATATAGTTGTGCTGTGTAAGTAAGGGCAATGGGATGGTGGACTATGATTTAGACAAAATAATCGTTCCAGAATTCCAAAACATAACATTTAACAGTACACTTACAATGGAAGAAGTTAAACTAACAACTATTCAGAATTTACAAGAAATAGAAGAAATTAAATATAACAATAAAATTATATCCTACATTATACCACCAGTTGTAGTTGTACCTCTAATAAAAATATTAATTATTATATTATATGATAAATGTAAAACATCAAATAAAAGAATTCAGGAGAGTCCTTTATCTTCAGGGGGAGGAGTTATGTATATACTTCCAGAAACACCCCTCGTAGACATTAATTCAAATATAACAAACAAAACTTAAACTGAGTCAATGACACTTTCTGATATGTACATATAAAAGCGTCTTTGACACAAGTTCGAAAATGCTGACTTTCGTTCAGTTAAATTTAGTATTTTTCAATTGTTTCTGAAATTTGATTCCCCTTCCGTTCTGATGTATTTGAACAAACCAAAATATAGAAAAAATTCATTCATATAATTTTATTGAAAAAAGGGCAACGATAATTAAAACACAAAAACTTATGAACCATGAAAAAATATAAAACTTGTGTTTAAATTTGTCGTTGAACAAAAAAAGATATTCCAATGACCAAACAAAATCGACAAAAAGAAATTTTATGATCGATTTTGCTTGCTAAACATATTGTAAGTTGTATGCATAGAAATAAATTTAGATTAAGAAAGTTGTATAAAAATAAGAAAAATCCATATAAAATTCAGTCTCATATCAGAACTCAAAAAGGGAAAGCCTTTTCTTTTTTTAAATACGTATTTCGCGTTTTTTAGTTTCAGGCCAAATTTTTTTTCGCGTTTTGAGTGAGTAAAAACGGGCTAAATCTATCCCAAAAAGGGCAAAGTTGACATCACTGTGTGTGTGTATTAGTGTCCTGCACAAGATATCTTATAAGAACTTTCAAGACATGGGGGATTTTTCAAATGCTTTACTACAGCGAAATCTTATAAAACAAACGTTAACAACACTCTTTGCAAGAAATTTGTTTCAGTATTGTAGGTATAAGAGTAAAGAAGAAAACACTTCGTGACGGAAGAATTTGTGATGCTTGCTTCTTTCTACGCATGAGCGCGTATACAAATGTCATGCATGTATGTGTGTATGATCTTTTAATTTTCTGCGCACATGCAAAGGCACACACATGCATTAACATTAGTTGTATGCGGTTAATTACATAATAGCTTACCATCTACATATTACACACACACTCAAACCTACAATATGAAAAGTAACAATCATACACTAATCAACAGTTCTTCTTTTGAGTGTTTGTTACAAACAAGCTGTCTTGCGACATCGCTTGTTACAACTGATATACGCATACACCAATACATCCATCGTGCTTCGCTTATAGTACGACAGCATTTATTATTGGTTTAGTATAATACATGCGACGTGAATACATTTAAAAATCATGACGTTTTTACATTTCAAGACTGTTTACGCAGCTCTCTAGTACGTATTAAAATAACAAAAAAATTTATATTAGAAATTATTATTGGATAAATTTATTAAAATAACTTGTTCTGCGAAAAATATAAATATTTTTTTATCAACTACATCTGCGTTGACAGTTTTAACATGTTTAGTTTAACATTACCATATTGCCATAGTGAAAATGACATGCTTTTTATACTGTTAAATTTGCCACATGGCAATTAATTTGGTTTACATACAAAACAAAAACAACAAACTTGGCAGACCATATAAAAGTATTAAGATTGAAGCGTTGCAATATTAAGACACATTTTAAAACGCTATTGTGAATTTCTTAATTGATTAATTATCAAAATTTAATATCAAGCTATATTTATGTTTTACTAACCGCATTTTGTAACTAAATGCATTTCATAAATATTATCTATTATTCAGATACGCTTATCAAGGCTGGTCTGGTTTTCAGATAAGCTTATCAGGTATCAGATCAGGTTATCAGGTATCATATCGGGTTATCCGGTAGCTGATCTGTAATACATATCAGGCTATCAGGAGCTAGTAGTAGTGAATTGCCAGTCCTACCCCAACTAAAATTGTTAAATTTGGGCTGAAATTGTTGAATTTTGGTTGAAATTGTTAAATTTGGGTAATTGTAATTTGAAAATTCTTGGAAATTTGTGTTTTCGGCGGGGCTTTGATGTTTTTTTTACATTAAAAGTTTTTTGTTTACATTAAGTGTATGTCTGTATGTCTGTCTACCTGCCTGACCGTAGGAATTTGCGTGTGAATGTATTAAGGGGATTTATAGTTTGGAGGTTTTTATGTGTGTATATACCGACGGGGAAAACATGAAAATGGTTTTTCTAATGCTGACGGAGAAAACGTGAAAGTTATTTTTGCTAGTGATAATATAGATGTTTCTAGATTATGGGAATTCAAGGCTGACCGTGATTTGAGTGGATGGCGTTGTAGCCGTAATATGTAACCATAGAAATTTGTGGGTGTATCTGTCTGTCTGACCATCATTTGGGTGGGTAGGGTTGTTGTAGGAGTTTTGGGCTAATCGTGATTTGAGGTGGTGTTATAGAAACGTTGCTGTTACCGGGTTGCTTATGATGGTTTGGACATTTCTGTCTGTGCATCATTTTGTATGGTTGCCAGATTTGTCGGCCTCGCTGTTATGCTGGCGTTCTGCTCCGGCTGAGCTCGCCGTCTTGGGGGGTGTTCTTGCCGACAGCGTCAGGCAATAGCAACAAACAAAAAATAAAATAAAAAAAATCATGCCAGCTGCGCTTGGTAGGATGTAGAAACCAAGATAAAAATAATGTTTAATGATTTGGAGCCCGAAAGTGGAATTTTGAAATAAAGACTAAAAAAACTATGGAAAAATTAAAAACAAACAAGAATTATGCCACAAACTACACATACTTACAAGTCTGCTCCCTCAATATAAAATTCGAGTTAGCTGATCTTTTCGCTAACTGTGGCCTCCCTCCCTCTGAAATTCTAATGGATCTCACCATGATAACCCGGCCTATGTTTTTCTGTGGGTTATCTCAAACCTTTATAATGGTTGCTTACCACTAGTCCCTACAGCCTGAAAAACTTAACTCAACCCATCATTTTGGGCAATAAAAAAAATTCAATTCAGATTTTAAAATATACATAACATTTTCGCTTTATTTACATAAAAACGAAAAAAAGAAGCTAACGAAGAAAACTCAAAAATCCTATATTTATCCAAATTTAGTTGTAGAATTTTAACTAAAAAAAATAAAAATAAACAAGTAAGAGCGCTATATTCGGCTGTGCCGAATCTTATATACCCTTTACCAAAGTGAGGTTATGTAGTATAGAGATACATACATAAGCACATAGTTACTTTTATGTACAAAGAAAAAAAAATAATAATTTTCAAACCCTAGAATCATAGTTTTAGATTTTTCTGATTACTTATACCAATCTAGTAGTTCTTAAGAAAATATAGAAAGTATGTTAAGTGAAAAAAAGGAAATTCAAAAAAAATGTTTTATTTAGTTACTTTAATCTCCAGAAAAAAATCATAGTTTCCAGCTCTGGAGCTGTGGTTTTTATTTTTATAATTTTCTATTCGAAACTTTTCTTTCCAAAACGTAAAATACATATAATTTATAATGGAAAAGATAAAAAATAATTAGACTTAGTTAATTTTATATATAAAAAAAGTGTAAGTGTCCCAACCGTGAACTCATCCTTTTTGATTTTCTGATTTCTTACACCAATCTCTTTCTTTTAAGAATTTAAGAAATGTTTAATTTATAAAAAAAGGAAAAATTTGTTTTAGTAACTTACTTTTGTACAAAAAAGCTAAAGTTTTACAACCCTGGAATCGTCTTTTTAATTTTTTTAATTGTTTTTTTTATTTGAAATACCAATTTTATTCGTTATCAAGCATAAAATAAGTTTATTTAATAAAAATAGATAAAAATTAGTTTTCGGTAGTTAATTTTGCATATCACAAAGAGTGTAAGTTTCCCAACCCTGGAATCCTCCTTTTTGATTTTTTTTATTTCTTACACCAATCCATTTCTTTTAAGAATATAAGGTAACTTTAATTTATAGAGAAAAAGGGAAAATTTGCTTTAGTAAGTTACTTTTGTATAAAAAAAGTTAAAGTTTTCCAACCCTGGAAACATCTTTTTAATTTTAGAAGGTTAATTTTTAATTTGAAATACCAATTTTATTCGTACTAAAGTATAAAATAAGTTCATTTAATAAAAAAAATAAAAATTAATTTTCGGTAGTTAATTTTTTATATCACAAATAGTGTACGTTTCCCAACCCTGGATCATCCTCTTTGCTTTTCTGATTTCTTACATCAATCTTTTTCTTTTAAGCATATAAGATATGTTTAATTTATAAAGAAAATGAAAAATTTCTGTTAGTAAGTTACTTTTGTATAAGAAAAAAGGTTAAATTTTTCCAACCCCGGAAACGTTTTTTTTTAATTTTTTAATGGTTTTATTTTATTTTAAATACCAATTTTATTCTTACTCAAGCATAAAATAAGTTTATTTAATAAAAAAAATAAACATTAATTTTCGATAGTTAATTTTTTATATCAGAAAGAGTGTAAGTTTCCCAACCCTGGAATCCTCCTTTTTGATTTTTCTGTATTCTTAAAAACAATCTTTTTTCAAGAATGTAAGATATGTTTAATTGATATTTAAAAAAGAAAAAATTTGTTTCAGTAAGTTACTTTTGTATAAAAAATAAGGTTTTCCAACCCTGGAAACGTCGTTTTAATTTTATTTTTTATTTCAAATACCAAATTCATTCGTACTGAAGTATAAAATAAGTTAATTTATAAAAAAAAATAAAAATTAGTTTTCGGTAGTTAGTTTTATATATTACAAAAAGTGTAAGCTTTCCAGCCCTGGAACCGTTCCTTTTGATTTTTCAGATTTCGTACACCAATATGTTCCTTTTAAGAATATAAGCTATGTTTAATATATAGAGAAAAAGAAAAAATTTGTTTTAGTAAGTTACTTTTGTATAAGAAAAAAGTTAAAGTTTTCCAACCCTGGAAACGTCTTTTTCATGTATTAATTTTTTTTTAATTTTTAATATCAATTTAATGTGTACTGCAGTATAAAATAATTTAATTTATTGAAAACATAAAAAAATAGTAAGACCTAGTTACTTTTATATATTACAAAAAGTGTAAGTTTCCCAACCCTGGAATCATCCTTTTTGATTTTTCTGATTTGTTGCACCAATTTCTTTCTTTTAAGAATCTAAGATATGTTTAATTTATAGAAAAAAAGAAAAAAATTTGTTTTAGTAAGTTACTTTTGTATAAGAAAAAAATTAAAGTTTTCCAACCCTGGAAACGTCTTTTTAATTTTTTTAACTTTCTTTTTTAATTTGAAATACCAAATTAATTTGTACTGAAGTATAAAATAAGTTCATTTATACACATTTAAAAATTAGTTTACCGTAGTTAATTTTTTATATCACAAAAATTTTAAGTTTCCCAACCCTGGAATTATCCTTTTTGATTTTTCTGATTTTTCAGCCCAATCTCTTTCTTCTTACTGCCTTATTCATAAAAAATATTTCAGGTTTATTAAGCGCTTATTTGACATATTTCTATGGGAAATTTGTCAAATAAACCTGTAATAAACCTAAAATATTTTTTATGAATTAGACCCTTAGAATATAACATATATTTAATTTATAAAAAAAGGAAAAATTTCTTTTAGTAAATTAATTTTGCATAATTTTGTATAAAAAAGTTAAAGTTTTCCAACCCTGGAAACGTCTATTTAATTTTTTAAATTTTTTTTAATTATTTTTTATTAAGAAATATTAATTATAAATATAAAATTTTATAAATATAAATATTATTATTATTCATACTGAAGTATAAAATAAGTTTATTAAATAAAAAAATAATAATAACTAGTTTTCGGTAGTTATTTTGTATGGTAAAATGAAGTTTAAGTTTCACAGCTCTGAAACCGTCTGCTCGATTTTGCTGATTTTCAATACCAATCTTATTTCGACTATTTCTGACACACCAGTTCAAGAACGAAGTCTCTAGGTTTCTGGGAGCTTCGGAAACCCGATTTCACTTACAGACAGACGGACAGACGGACATCGCTTATTCGTCTTCCCTATGCACAGGGATCCAGAATATATATACTTCATGGCTCGCTTATTAATATTCTGGAAATTACAAACGGAATGACAAACCTATATATACCCTTTTACCATTTTTTGGTAAAGGGTATAAAAAAATGCAAAATTACAAAAAAAATCGTACAAAAGTAAGGTAAATGTTTCAAATAAAGCTTAAAAAAAATGTATAAAAGTATTTAAAGTTTCAAAACAAATTAGCAATTTTTTCTTATTGGGAGGGGAAACACCTATTATTTTACGCTTATTATTGGGACTCTAACGGGCACGTTGGAGCTCGAATCTGCGCATAAGTGCGACAAAAAAAACTGGCACTAATAATAAAAAGAAACGATAAGTGTTTCCCCTACACTAAAAAAAGTTAAGGACGTTTATATATATGTTTTTAAAAATTTAAATTAAAGATTTGTACAACTAAATTTACATTTGCATAAAAACAGAAAAATAACACAAAAAACTTAACTTTTGCTTCCGTCAGTCGTCCGTAAGTCCAAGGTCAGATGACTGGTACCTGAGACCCAATAACGTTTGGTGTCTGCTTCACTCTTAGTGCGGGTATTCGGCCAGTTCCCTCGTTGGATGTGGCGTGTAGAAGGCGATCAATGTCAGTGTTGTTAGGGCTATTTTATAACGATATAAATTACTCTACATAAAATAAAACATTCGTACTTAATTTGGCCTTGCGCATAGTACATCTACTTATTTCCTAAAGTATTTACCATACCTGATCTGAAAGCTGATCTGTTACCTGATCTAATAGCTGATACCTGATCTGATACCCCAATACCTGATCTGATAGCTGATCTGATACCTGATCTGATAAGTGATAGCTGATCGGATAGCTGATCTGATACCTGATACCTGATCTGATAGCTGATCTGATAGCTGATCTTATACCTGATCTGATCTGATAAGTGATACCTGATCGGATAGCTGATCTGATACCTGATACCTGATCTGATAGCTGATCTGATAGCTGATCTAATACCTGATCTGATAAGTGATACCTGATCTGATAGCTGATACCTAATCTGGTGTCTAATAGTTGAAAATGGATGAAAAAGTTTTAAGAGAGCTAATAAAGACAAGAAATGTTTTAAAGAAAAAATTTCGTAGTATAAAAGTTGATGAAGCAGATACACATGAGCAATTCAAAGACACATTTAAACCAATAATAGAACCATTAACAGAATTTGTGAACAGTTCTAAAAATAATAAAAAAAAGTATTAAATCAGAAAGAGATGAATTTAAAACGAAAGTTTATAAAAATTCAAATTTTCCATTCAACGAACAATCAGTTAAGTTAGAGACAAGTACTCCAAAGAAACTTGTTGAAGAAACGTTATGCAATAAAAATATCTCACTTAGTAATCGAAACGCAAACAAGGTTGATAATGTTGATACTGATGATGATGATAATGATGATGATGATGACAACGACGATTTTTACTCTCAATCGGAAACTCTAGACAATTCCGATAATAATAAGAGTTATACTGACCTAGCACTCTTGGAAAGCAGAAACGAATTAGATACTCTATACAGTCCACATAAAGGTTTTAATAATGAATGGAAGTTTGGCAATAGTAGTATTAAACTTACTGAAGATAAAATAGTGATTGGAAATCAAATATGGGCTTTTACACCAGGTTTATTTTCTTTACTGTTTCACAAAACACCTAAATATTATGATAAACATGAATTAGATATATATAAGAAAATTTTAGTGAGCACAAATGCATACAAAAGAGATTTTAGACCTGATGGACAAATCAAAGGAACGAGAGCATATAAATATAAGCATATTATCAGTAAATTGTTTAAGAAATAAAGTGAAAAAAAACTCATCAACTTCGTCATCACTACATGCAATAAAAAGTCCTTACAAGGGTAAGGGTTTGATGAAACTAAACCCATACAAAGCTAACTATATATACTGGGATGATCCTAATGAGTTAGTAGATCGCCTTAGGCTATTGCTAGCATCACAAGCTGCAGGTCATACTAATCACAATAACGAAATTGTCTCAATTATCGAAAAATTATATGAAGCAAAAATTATAGAATAATATTTATCTACATAAATCATGTCCATCGATAAGTTTGGGCACTATCTTAATGATACAAGTGGTACAGTTTTTGTGAAAAATGTTCCTAAGCTGCTGGGCTTCGTTATGGATACAACCAATAACATTGACGTTCAAAACAAAAGAATCAAAAATTTGGGAAAAGCTTTGGAGGAAAACGACGTTGTTAATAAATTGTTTCTGCAAAGTCAAATTGAAGAGGTACGAGATGAAATCAACATAAGTTTAAGTCAGAAACTCAACGAAATTCAGGAAACAATCTCAAGTATGAAATTATTCTTTGAAAAAGAAATTAAAAAGATAAATGAGTTGATTTATGGGTATGTAAGAAATATGATGGTCGACAGTATTTAAATGAACTCACACTGAAATCAACTTATCCCATCAAATTCTAAATACATTAAATAATGACTTCAAAAAGCAATTTAATAAATGAACTACATAAGCAAGCACGAAAACATTTTCGACGTCGAAGAGTTGTTATGAAATGAATAGATGATCTTTGGCAAGCTGATTTAGTTGAAATGGGGAACTATTCTACAGACAATAGAGATTATCGATTTTTGCTGACTGTAATTGATACATTTTCAAAATTTGCTTGGGCAGTACCCTTGAAAAGAAAGACTACATTGGAAACAAGCCAGGCTATGCAGAATATTTTTCAACTGGGACGAATACCAAAAAACTTGCAAACAGACGATGGTAAAGAGTTTTTCAATAAACACTGTAGAAAATTGATGAATAAATACAACATTAATCACTACTCAACATATAGCAGAATGTAAGCATCAATAGTAGAACGATTTAACAGAACATTAAAAGGAATGATGCGGAAAGAGTTTAGATTTAATGGGTCTTATAACTGGCTCGACATTTACAAAGACTTGATTAACACATATAATAAAAAAATTCATCGCACCATCAAAATGCCGCCGATTCAAGTTAACTATAAAAATGAGAAAAAATTATTAAACACGGTATAGAACCGCTTAAAACTATTCAAATTATCAAAGTTCAATGTGGCAGATCATGTGCGCATAAGTAAATATAAACATGTTTTTGAAAAAGGATATACACCAAATTGGACCACAGAAATCTTTACGAGTTCAAAATACACATCCAGCTACATACATATTAGAAGACTATCGTGGTAACCCTATTAAAAGTGGATTCTATGGTGAAGAACTTTCAAAAACCAGATATCCAAATACATATCTAGTTGAAAAAGTTCTTAAAACTAAAGGCAAGAAGGCATATGTTAAATGGTTAGGATTTACCAATCAACATAATTCTTGGATCAATAAAAATGAAATATTGTAGTTAAGTGTATATATAAGTCTATATTTGTATCTAATAATTATATTTAAATAAAATATAAACTTCCTTTTTATACAAAGTGCTGTGTTTAATTTCACTTATTTGTAATCAGACAATCATAATGTCAATAACACTTACTCCTAGCTCAAACTCATCTGAGTTATCTGCTAATTACTTCCCTCCTATTCGTTTGGATGGTGAATATGAATGCGCTCTAACTGATTTTCATTCATATAATAGCATTCCCAATGTAGATGATTATAACAATATATTTCATATTGGTGAACATGTAATTAAAATACCAATAGGATCTTATGAATTGAATGATATAGTTGATTATATTAAACATCACTATAAGCAGTATTGTCCGGAAAATAAAATTGATATAGAAGCTAATAACAATACAATGCAAGTTAGAGTTAATAGCTCTAAGGATCCCATATACTTTAACAAAGATAATACAATTGGAAAACTTTTTGGATTCAATAAGAAAATTCTAGCTCCTAACCAATACCATTACTCAGATCTACCAGTCAATATTTTCATCGTGAACATCTTGCGTGTTGAATGTAGTATAGTGGTTAACACATATACGAATAACTTACAAGCACACACATTACATGAATTTGCGATCAATGTCCCCTCAGGGTATAAAATTGTTGAGATTCCTCGAAATCTTATCTATTTGCCAGTTAACTGCCAAGAGATAAGTTCTCTTACTCTACGCATAGTTGATCAGAACGGTGATTTAATTAATTTCCGAGGAGATATAATAATGATAATATACAACGTCAAGCAATCTAAGGATAAAATTGGATACACTCATAAAACACTATTGCAAACCAAACCACAATTAAAGCGATCATTACACAAAAAACATTTGACGCAAGAAAATAAAAAAATTTTGAAGTCTCTCAATTTAAAGTTGTCAAAGAAATGAGTTACATAGTAGATGTTCTAGAAAAACCTCAATCAGACGAGAATATAATTAAAAAGGACTATCACACATATACACCATACCTACAATCCTTCAACAATAACGATGAGATTCGAATTTCAATACAAAATCAAGACTTATATGTGCTACCCAGCGAAAGCTACATATATGTTGAGGGAAGTATTGTAGATGATAACGACAACAAAATATCTTCGTTTTTAAATCTAAAATTAAAAAATTACTTTGTGGCACATCTCTTTGACGAAATTCGATATGAACTTAATGGCATAGAAATTGATCATACAAGACATTTAGCGATTACAAGCAGCCTAAAAAATTTTGTTTCCTTATCACCAACAGAAAGTGTTAGCTTGTACAATGCAGGATGGAACAAACTCGATTATTTGGATATTTCAAATGGAAACTTTAATTTCTATGTACCACTGAAACTATTTTTAGGTTTCGCTGAAGACTATAATAAAATTATACTCAGCGGTAAACATGAATTGGTTCTCTTACGTAGTAAGAACGATGAAAAACTCGTATACTCAACTGTTGCTACTGACAAACCAAAAATTAGTATCTCAAACATCTCATGGAGAATTCCGCATGTACAATTATCCGATCTGAGCAAATTGAATATGATTAAAATTATTAACAGTGGTGCTTCTATACCAATGGCATTTCGCAGTTGGGATTGTCACATTAATCCTCAACTAAATACAGGAACTAGCTATATATGGAATGTTAAATTGGCTGCAAATAGAGAACGACCCCGTTTTGTGTTGATTGCTTTTCAACAAGAAAATAAGTTTGTTCATTGTAATTTAAACAATTTAAAAGTACATTTAAATTCCGAATCGTACCCATATGATGATCTAAATATAAAATTTAAAAATGATCGGTTTCAACAAAGCTACTACATGAGAGAATCACAACCGATTCTAACTGCTCAAGAATTTAAAAATATTGTGCCGATAGTGGTAGTAGATGTCAGTCACCAAAACGAAGCCCTCTCTAACGGTCCTGTTGATATAAAAATTGAAATTGAAATAGACTCCAATATACCTACCGATACATCAGCTTTTTGTATACTCATCCACGACCGCATAATAGAATACATACCCTTAAAAGGTCAAGTTCGTAAGATAATGTAAATAAAAAATAATAAAATAAGATGATTGGGGATAAAGTTTTCATTGATATGCAAGGATTTAAATCTAATTCAAAAATCTTCATTGCAAAAGAAATAGCAATTGTTTTTAACAATAAGGAGCACATGAATTTTATTATTAAACCACCGTTTAACTTCAAAACATTATCAATAGCAAAACAAAGAGAAGCGAATTGGCTAACATGAAACTTTCATCATCTGAATTGGAATGACGGATCAATATCATTTAAGAGTGTTGTAAAATTTTTAAAATCCAATTTAAAACATTATTCAATCTATGTTAAGGGTGTGGAAAAGAAGAAATGGTTTGAAAAACTACTTCAAATTAGAGTTTTCAACATCGAGGATATTGGCTGCATCAACTTTAAGCAAATACAACTTAAATATCCGGAATATTTTTACTGCAGCTATCACAATTATGGAGTTTGTGCCTTAAGAAATGCATATTTACTTTATCAAGAAAATAACTAAAAAATATATTTTATTTTTATATTCTTACATTGTCACAACATATATTTACGATATTTTTTTAAATAAATATGTAGATTAAAATTATAAAAAAATTTTGTTCAATCATTTATTTATATGTATATGGTATGTACAAAAACACACAGAGAAATGTCAGCAAGCAGTGAAAATAACAATTAATCTTTGACAATCCTCAATATCACAAACTTCAATTTCTTTACAAAAGAAGTGAAAAGAATGAATAAATACAACACGCATAAATTGTATATTTTATTCATTTCTTCAAACTCTTTACACATAAAAAAAATCAAACAACAACAACAAAAACAAAACATTGATATCTCACCAGCATACATAATTACTTTCTAAAATACCCTTCCATGTCCCCAGCTAAAAAAACGAATATTACAAAAATATATTTTGTGACCTCGCAACAGTGTGCCCTAGTGGTAACGTTTATCATTTCCGTTTTGTATTCCATATAAAAAAAAAATTAATGTGAAAGGCGTTGCAAACATTTTAAAAAATGATTCGAACACAAGAAAATGCCAGATTTGTACTCGGCATTGCATATATACATATACGACTACTTACGTATCTGCCAACGCTCAAGTTATTGTAAAAACATACACAAATACACACGTATGAGCATAACGTGTGCTCCCATGATCACGCATCTCTAATTCCCTTTGACAATCATAAATATCTTACACTTCAATTTTTCCAACCTTCAAATAAGTTCATAAATTACATATTGCGTTTACCTCTTCAAACTCTTTAAATATAGGAAATTGAAAAATCAAACTAAATAAAACCAACAACAAAAAACATTCATAGATTTCCCACAAGCATACATAATTTCTTTCTAAAATAATTTTCCATGACCACCAGCTAAAAAATATTGCAAAGAGACAAAACAACATTTTTCTCTATGCAGACACGCACTTACACTTTAAAATCATAAACCTGCTGCAACCGCTTAACAAACAAAAAAAAAAAAATTCCATTCAAAATTAAAATTAAAACAAAAACCTACATAAAATCCTTCGTACCTACATAATTAACTATGTACATCGACGAGCGGATATCAAACAATGCTTATCTCACAAACCATATATTTTATTCATGTCTTCGAACTCTTTAAATAAACATAGGAAAAAAATAAATAAAAAACAAACTAAATAAAACCAACAAAAAAAAACATTCATAGATTCCCACACAATTTTTTTCTCAAGTACCCTTCCGCAACCGCTTAACAAACGAAAAAACATACTACGTACAAACAAAAGAATATTACAAAAAACTAAACTATGCACACACGCACACACAATATAAAATCATAAACCTGCTGCAACCGCTTAACAAACGAAAAAACATACTACGTACAAACAAGCCCCACGTGCCTACATAATTAAACCATAAAATTAAAACAAACACACATCGACGGGCCGACATCAAACTACCCTTTTCTACGTACAAACCGTCCATAACCCTCGTCACTTCACACCATTGACAGTAATTACCTTAATACGTAAATTTTAGCCCATAAATTACAAAATTTCGATTTTAATTGCCCAAACTTGACAATTTTAATTGCTGGGGCTCATACATTCTACTACTACTGCCGTTGGCATTAGGAAAAATCATTCTCATGATTTTCCCGTCGGCATATATACTTATGAAATCTTAATCTTATGAAACCCCTTAATCCACCCCCACAAAAAAATCAACCGTTATCACACAATTAATACCAACAAAAAATCACCCGTTCACACAAAGTAATGTAAACTAAAACTCCTAATGTAAACAAAAAACATCAAAGCGCCGTCGAAAACACAAATTTCCAAGAATTTTAAAATTTTGAGATTTTAACTACCCAAATTTAACAATTTCAACCAAAATTTAACAATTTCAGCCCATATTACCATATCAGAAAATATTTTCTGAGATCGTATAGCTGCATTAATTTATTTTTTCTATAATCAGGGATAATGATCCATACCCATAATCAAAACAGCATAAAAGTATATTTGTTTTGATTATGAGTATGCATCAATATTTATGAAATGAATTTAGTTACAAAAATGTGGTTAGTAAAACAAAGGCCCAATTCATACGATGATTTAAAAATCTTCTTTTATATTTGATTTTCTTTAAAAGCTGCTTCCAAAACCATTTTACATTCATACGATAATTTTTTTCCATGTTTCTAGTTTTTATTTTTTTCTTCCAAAAATTGTATCAGTGTTGCCAGTAGATTTTTAAAAAATCCGTTTGTTCCTTTCCCTACATGTAAAAAATTTTTTTTTTTCTAAACTGGTATTAGTTACATCCGTAGGTAAAGCCTTTTATATTGAAAAAATTAATGTACTGATTTTTTTTCAATTGTACTGATTTTTTTTTCTCTCATGTACTGATTTCTGCGATTTCAAAACTGGCAACCCTATGTATTAGTGAGAAAAATACCTACAGGTAACACATTTTTGTTTTAAAAAATGTTTTTGTCGCATTCAATGAAAAAATAAAATAAAGCAACATAAAAAAATTAAGACATGTGTAAAGAAAATTTGAAAAAAAAACTCGTAGAACGGAAAATGTAATTTTTTTCTTCCCCTTTTGCTTTTCTATGCCGTTCGCCTACAAATTCCAAAAGTCGTGTTTCAAAAAATCATTGAAAAATCAACGTGTGAATTACGTGAAAGTATATTTTAACAACCTTATTTATAAAACTTATTAAGGCTTTGTAAAGGCTTTTTAAGAAAAATTCTGTATGCAAATTTGTTTGAAAAGCCTTCACAAAGCCTTAATAAGTTTTATAAATAAGGCTGTGAGGGTTTAAAATCAGCATTTTTCATGCCAATACTGGTTTTAAACTCTTACCGTCTCATTCATAAACGCTTCATAACAGCTTAATAAGCAAAAACCGTAAAAAGACTATTTATAAATGCTTAACAGCCTATTAGACGTTTAATAAACGTCTCATAACTCAGAGATTTTTAATGTAGCCTCTATGCAAGATTAAGCGTTTGATAAACAATTATAAATAATATTTTCTTGATTTTTTCCCCTTATGTGAGATTTTCTGTGGTTTCACACTTTTATGTTTCTTGTTTATTCTTATGTATGTCTTCTGAATAATGTTCTTGGACAAATGTATTCATTTATGTAAGTCGGTACATGTATGTATGTATGCATAATTGTACAAAAAGAAAAATACATATGTATATATAAACATTGTTGGAAATTAAAGAAATCCCATTCATTGCGCTGATTTACACGGGCATAATTGTGCTGGCATAACATGCCAGTTTGTAGGTGAGAGAGGCAAAGAGAGTGGTTTTGCGGTTGGTATAACTTTTCAACCAGCTACAACCCCGCATTAGCAGCATAAAACCAATACACACACAAATTAAAAAACAGCAAGTCTTAAATGAATACGAAAAACACTAACACACACAAAGCTGTGTATACGTATACATTTTGTGCCAGATGAATTAGTCTCGTGTAATTTGGAAAAGAACAAAAATTGTGCGGCTTAAAAATTGTTCTCGTCTAAACTACCTCATTGGCAAAAAGAAAAATAGAATTATAAACATAAGGGCATATGCAAGTACATACTTACATATGTATGTATGTATGTATGTACAATAACATTTTAAAATTAAAACAAAATAGTGATGCATAATCGACCGCAATAAAATGGGTATTTGCCTACCTCTGTACTCAGCCGAATAATATAAATGTGTTTAAATACAATTTTTTGTAACATATAATTTTTTTTGGTTTATTTGTTAATAAAAAGAGAAACGCCTACTTTTTAAGTTATTTTTAATAACATTATGCGTAATGATTTACCTTTTTCGACTCAAACAGACTACCTAGATAACCGATTCTTCGTTGTATGCATCACTAAACATAAAATGAGAGCGAAAGTAGCATGATGTTGGCAACATAAAATTACAAAAGAAGCAAAATCGTTTAATAGTTAAATCACTGATATTAATCAGTTATGAATACAAATTTATATTAGAGCTTAATAAAGCAAAATCCGTTTCATAAGTAATGTACAGAGTAAAGCTGAAATAAGGAATTTTTATGAAGAAGGCCGTTAAAATATACTTTGTTTTGACTGTGAGTAGAAGCCATTATCTCTTATTATTGTTACTTCTTTTATAATAAGGAATAATATGTATGAAATACATTTCATAAATATTTAGGGAATTCACAATGAGTATAGGTATTAAAATTTTAATGTGGCAATATTGCGCCATCTTAATTTTTTCATTGTGAGCAATCAACGATTTAAATCAGTGATGCCAGTTTAGTGCCTTTAGCACTAGATTTATTGCTTTTTAAGTCATAACAGTGCGCATTTTTTTTCAAGTTAGTGATTTTTTTAAAAAGGCACTAAATTGGTGTTTTTTTAACTTTGAATTTAATGCTTTTAGTGCGTTTTACAATTAAACTAAATATAAATTTATGATAGTCTTGTAGCTTCATAAAAAACGCGAATTAAGATTTTTTCACTTTTTTGAAATTCTAAATTTAAACACATACACAAATACTCAATTTAACAAGGTGACTGTACTTGCTTCTTTGCGTTCCTTCCTAATCATCAAATTTCATATAAAAATACTGAAAAAACTTAATAAGAATCTGAGAATTGGACGTAACGTCTTGGTTGTATGCATGATACAATAATATAAATTTTTTATGCCAAAAATATCTCATTATACCATGGGTGCCCAAGAAAAATTTAAGGTTTTGTAAGTGAGCGAAAAAGATAAACACACAGGCAGAAACAATTAATAAAAGTAATTCTTATATAATATTTTTTATAAAAGAATTTTTTTCTAGAAAACCGTTTCAACAAAAAGTAATAAATAAACATTATTATTCACTTTAATTCTGAGTTTAAAACTACTAAAAACCAATTTGCAAAAGAAAATAATTTTTAATTTTCATGTAGACAAAAGCATTTTTTAACATTAACAGCATACATAATAAATTTCTCGCAGTGCGTTTGAGAAAAATTAGTTAAAAGATAAGCAAAAATTTGTCTCAGATAAGACTAAATGAAAGAGAATAAAAATACGTGTGAATTCGATTTGGAAAAAATTTGCTACATTATGTTCACCCATGGATTAGACCCTTTTTTGATACGGAATGTTTTCTTTGCAGTATTTATTCAATTGGATGAAAGACAGATAGGGAACTCTATACTTTCTCATTCACAGTGTGTAGAAATGGCTATCACGAAAAAAGTAATTGATTTTAGAGCTAAATCGCTACACAATTTCAAAATTGTAAAAAACGATTTTATGTATCGTTAAGAACATATTTACAGAAATTACAGAGGACACATAGACGTTATAAAGCATATAATAACAAATGCGGTGAAGTTGAAGAAATACAGAAGAACGAAGCATAAAAAATTTAAGACTACAAAAATGGAAAATTAGTTTTATCGCTATGAATTATTTTAAAAGTATAACTAGAGCAATCGATAACGACCAAAATTTCAAAACATTTCCACTTAAATTTTATTCAAGTGTTTTGATATTTCGACTATAGCGGATAATTTAATTTTATATATAAAAGAGTAAAAATAAAATTTGAATTCAAATGTTTATCCTGCACATATGTATATACATACCAACATATTTAGTGCATTTGGTGCTTTTTAGTGCTTTTTTCATGACCGAACAGTGCTTTTTGCTTTAAATAAGTTGGCACCACTGATATAAATACACACACTCTGTATATCAAAGTCAGGCAAACACAAATAGATCTTTATATTATTTATAAGTTAGTGTATAATATGAGAGAATGAGAGACAGAGAGTAAAATGCATGTTTGCCATATTGAAAATGACATGCTTTTTATACTGTTAAATTTGCCACATGGTAATTATTTGATTTACATACAAAACAAAAACAACAAACTTGCCAGTATTAAAATTGAAGCGTTGCCATATTAAGACACATTTTAAAACGCCATTGTGAACTCCCAACTGTTAAATTTGCCACGTAGTAACTAATTTGATATACATAAGAGTTTTTTGTTTATATTGGGCGCATTCATAAGACGTAGCAGTTGAGCTCAACAGTTGCGAAACTGTTGGCCAGAAACAGTTACGTCTTAGAAACGGCTTGATGGATATAATTTAAACTTATATCTTTATTCTGTTACTTCATCGCATTTGTAATGTAAAATTTAACAAATATTTGCTCCTGCCACCTAACAAATCAAATAAAAGATAAAGCTCTATTCGATCAGCTGTTCAGGCTGAGCACAACATGTTGACTATGGGTAGCGAAAAAATTTTATAATGGAAAATTACTCAACTGTTGAGTGGAGCGGAACTACTCAACTATGCGTTTCTAAGACAAACACTCAACGGTTGCACAACAGCTACGTCTTATGAATGCACCCATTAAGTGTATGCCTGTCTACCTGCCTGACCGTAGGAATTTGTGTGTGAATGTATTAAGGCGATTTATAGTCTGGAGGTTTTTATGTGTGTATATACCGACGGGGAAAACATGAAAATGGTTTTTCTAATGCTGACGGAGAAAACGTGAAAGTTATTTTTTCTAATGATAATATAGATGTTGCTAGATTGTGGGAATTCAAGACTGACCGTCATTTGAGTGGATGGCGTTGTAGTCGTAATATGTAACCATAGGAATTTGTGGGTATATCTGTCTGTCTGAAATGATTTGGGTGGGTAGGGTTGTTGTAGGAGTTTAAGGCTAATCGTGATTTGAGGTGGTGTATAGAAACGTTGCTGTTACCGGGTTGCTATGGTGTTGGTTTAGACATTTCTGTCTGTGCATCATTTTGTATGGTTGCCAGATTTGTCGGCCTCGCTATCATGCTGGCGTTCTGCTCCGGCTGAGCTCGCCGTCTTGGGGAGTGTTCTTGCCGACAGCGTCAGGCAATAGCAACAAACAAACAAAAAAAATCATACCAGCTGCGCTTGGTAGGATGTAGAAACCAAGATAAAAATAATGTTTAATGATTTGGAGCCCGAAAGTGGTATTTTGAAATAAAGACTAAAAAGAAACTATGGAAAAAGTAAAAACAAAAAAAATTATGCCACAAACCACACATACTTACGAGTCTGCTCTCTCAATATAAAAGTCGAGTTAGCTGATCTTTTCGCTAACTGTGGCCTCCCTCTCCCTCCCTGGATCTCCCTGGATCTCACCATGATAACCCGGCTTTTGTTTTTCTGTGGGTTATCCCAAACCTTTATAATGGTTACTCACCGGGACTAGCCAGAAAAATTTAACTCAACCCATCATTTTGGGCAATAAAAAAAAATTCAATTCAGGTTATAAAAAAAATTTTTTTTCGCTTTATTTATATAAAAAAAGAAAAAAAGAAGCTAATGAAGAAAACTCAAAAATCTTATATTTATCCAAATTTAGTTTTAGAATTTTAATAAAAAAAAATTAAAATAAAATAAAAAATTACAAAAAAAATCGTACAAAAGTAAGGTAAATGTTTCAAATAAAGCTATTAAAAAAAAATGTATAAAAGTATTTAAAGTTTCAAAACAAATTAGCTATTTTTTCTTATTGGGAAGGGAAACACCTATTATTTTACGCTTATTATTGGGACTCTAACGGGCAGGTTGGAGCTCGAATCTGCGGCTGAGTGCGACAAAAAAAACTGGCACTAATAATAAAAAGAAACGATAAGTGTTTCCCATACACTAAAAAAAGTTAAGGAGGTTTATATATATGTTTAACAGAAAAAAAAACACAAACTTAACTTTTGCTTCCGTCAGTCGTCCGTAAGTCCAAGGTCAGATGACTGGTACCTGAGGCCCAATAACGTTTAGTGGCTGATTCACTCTTGGTGCGGGTATTCGGCCACTTCCCTCGTTGGATGTGGCGTGTAGAAGGCGATCAATGTCAGTGCTGTTAGGGCTTTCACTTTTTCGTTGGGCTTAGGTTTGATTTCGGTTTTCTTTTGTTATATCTGTCTTATTTCTTGTTAATATTTTCAGTTTTGCGCTATAATAAGCCTTAGTATAGTAATTTGATTTTTAGGTAAATTTTTCTCTTGTTGATTAATTTTAAGATTTATGCACTTTTAACTTTAGCTTTTCGGTTTTAGGTCATGTTAATTTTAATTTTGTTATGCAGCTTTAAGTTGTTAAAATTTCACTTTTGTTGACTAATTTTTAACAAAATTTCTAATTTGGACATTTTGATTTGGCCAATAGAAATATTCGCGTACTCTTTTAAGAGTCTTAACGAAACCTCCATGAGCGGCTTGTGGTGGCTCATGCGCATTTATTATTATACTTTCGGTAAGCTCGGATGGGACCCAAAGCTTCCAGGCGAAATCTTCATGGAGTGCGATACCATCATAGTGGGCTGTACGTTTTTAGACAAGGTTGTCAATAATCTTGATGTCCAGTAATTGGTCAGAGTTTTCTGAAATTTTGGCAATTAAGTCGACAAAGGAATCGGTTTTAAAAGCGTCCGATTCTATATCGACAAAATTACCAAAACTTACAGAAACCTCTTCCATGTCGTAACGAGACAAAGTGTTTGGTACTTTATTTTTCGGTCCAGGGCGATGCTCTATTGAAAACGTGTATGCTTGCAAAGAAGAGTCCAGCGAGCAAGGCGGCCGCTCAGGTCGTTATGAGACATGAGCCATTTAAGACTACTGTGGTCAGTAATCACAGTGGGTGAGGATGTTGTAGAGGTAGATTGATTGTGTGTATGTATGTATGTATGTCTGTGAGAATTTAAGTTGATTGTGATTTATTTGGGGCGAGGTGCTCTTGTAATATATAGCCGTGGGAATCTATGTGTGTATATGTCTATAGGAGTTTAAAACTATCCGTAATTTCGGGTAGGTGAGAGTGTTGTGTTGTTGAGATTAATCTTGTATATTAATTATGTATGTATGTATGACGACGGGAATTTGTGCATGTATAACTGGGGGGGGGGGGGAATTTAAGGCTGGTCGTGATTTGTGAGGGGTGGGGTGTTGTTGAAATTTTCTTGGATTTTTCTTAGATGAATTCTGCTATGTGTATGTATGTGTGTGCGTGTGTGTATATGACTTTCTCGCGCTGGTAATTATATGTAGGTAGAAATAAATTGTTTTCAATATCGACTTTTGGTACTATAAAATACTATCATATATCTGAACTTGCCTAATCCTAGTATGTTTTTATACTTACGATTGCTTTATATTTTCTCAAGCTTAAATTTGTCTGACGTTAATGTCTGCCTGTGAGAAATTTGTTTATAAATATTACAGATTTTGTTTATTTAACTACATCCGCCTTCTTTGACTGGACGACTTTTCTACACCCAGAAAAAAACCAACTTAAATCAGTAAAAACCATGTTAAATTAATAAGGAACATTTACGAAATTAATTATTCATATTGAAATTTCTTATTTCAATATGGAAAAATATTAATTTACAGTATTAATTTATTAAACTCATTAGTTTGTAGGTATCTTAATATACATTTTCTATTTTAAAAATGATTGAATTGAATGAATGACTCGTTCTTATTTTTAAGCTGCAGATTTTCCCTGATTGTACGATCATGGGTATCTATAGAGTTTCTCTGTTCATAATAAGTTTTTTATCCTTGGCATGCGCTTCGACTGAATGGCGGTAAGTGTGATTGTTAAGAAGATCTAATAAATACTTGCGCATTGATAAGAAATTTGATAATATGTATGTGTACATACATATCTACAAATTGATTTTATGTATGTATGTGTGTATGTGCATACAAATAAGTGGTAAGCCCCTCTTTGAATACATTTCTTTTTTCGTCATGTGAGGTCTTTTGGTGTGGTTGTAAATATCTTCATAGTTTTTTATTTGAAATTAAAAAACGTTGCTTTAATTTTTATCTGCATTTACTTAAAAGTTTGTGAGGATTTTCTGTTTTAAGTGAAACTGAATTCCTGAAGATACATACTATATAGTAATAGTAACTATAATAGAAATACTTCTTATACTCAATTTACATTTGTTTAAAGTTGATGGAACGTCTTTAATTATCACAGACATACATACATACACACAATCAATCTTCCTCGACAACATCCTCACCCACTTCAAATCACGATCAGCCTTAAACTCCTACATACATACAAACACACAGATTCCCCCAGTTACATGTTACTAGAACACCTCACCCCTCATAAATCACGATCAGCTTTAAATTCTCACAGACATACATACATATATACACGCAATGGATCTACCTCAACTACACCCCGCCCCCTGCCAATCCATGGTTACATATTACGTCAACATCCCCACCCACTCAAATCACGGTCAGTCTTAAGTTCCCACAGTTAGCAACACCTACATTAGCATTAGAAGAAATAGCTTTCACGTTTTCCCGTCGGAATTAGGAAAAATCATTTTCCCGTCGGCATTTGAAAAAAAAATCATGTTTTGCCGTTAGTAGTAGTAGAATGTATGAGCCCCAGCAATTAAAATTGTCAAATTTGGGTAATTAAAATCGAAATTTTGTAATTTATGGGCTAAAATTTACATATTAAGGTAATTACTGTCAATGGTGTGAAGTGACGAGGGTTATGGACGGTTTGTACGTAGAAAAGGGTAGTTTGATGTCGGCCCGTCGATGTGTGTTTGTTTTAATTTTATGGTTTAATTATGTAGGCACGTGGGGCTTGTGTGTACGTAGTATGTTTTTTCGTTTGTTAAGCGGTTGCAGCAGGTTTATGATTTTATATTGTGTGTGCGTGTGTGCATAGTTTAGTTTTTTGTAATATTCTTTTGTTTGTACGTAGTATGTTTTTTCGTTTGTTAAGCGGTTGCGGAAGGGTACTTCAGAAAGAAATTGTATGGGAATCTATGAATGTTTTTTTTGTTGGTTTTATTTAGTTTGATTTTTATTTATTTTTTTCCTATGCTTAAAGAGTTCGAAGACATGAATAAAATATATGGTTTGTGAGATAAGCATGGTTTAATATCCGTTCGTCGATGTATATAGTTAATTATGTAGGTACGAAGGATTTTATGTAGGTTTTTGTTTTAATTTTAATTTTGAATTGAATTGAATGTTTTTTTTTTGGTTTGTTAAGCGGTTGCAGCAGGTTTATGATTTTAGAGTGTAAGTGCGTGTGTGAATAGAGTAAAATGTTGCTTTGGTCTTTTTGCAATATTCTTTTTTAGCTGGTGGTCATGGAAGATTATTTTAGAAAGAAATTATGTATGCTTGTGGGAAATCTATGAATGTTTTTGTTTTTGGTTTCATTTAGTTTGATTTTCCTATTTCCTATATTTAAAGTTTGAAGAGGTAAACGAAATATGTAATTTATGAGCAATGAACTTATTTGAAGGTTGGAAAAATTGAAGTGTAAGATATTTAGGATTGTCAAAGGGCATTAGAGTTGCGTGATCATAGGAGCCAACGTTATGTTCATACGTGTGTAGTTGTGTATGTTTTTACAATAACGAGCGTTGGCAGATGGGTAAGTAGTCGTATATGTATATATGGAATGCCGAGTACAAATCTGGCATTTTCTTGTGTTCTAATCATTTTTTAAAATGTGTGCAACGCCTTTCACATTATGTTTTTTATATGGAATGCAAATCGGAAATGATAAACGTTACCACTAGGGCACACTGTTGCGATGTCACAAAATATCATAGTGTGCACTCGGCATTACTTTTTTTGTTTCTAATATTCGTTTTTTAGCTGGGGCATGGAAGGGTATTTTAGAAAGTAATTATGTATGCTAGTGAGATATCAATGTTTTCTTTTTGTTGTTGTTGTTGTTTGATTTTAATTTTTTTATGTGTAAAGAGTTTGAAGAAATGAATAAAATATACAATTTATGCGTATTGAATTTATTCATTCTTTTCACTTATTTTGTAAAGAAATTGAAGTTTGTGATATTGAGGATTGTCAAAGATTGGTTTTTATTTTCACTGCTTGCTGACATTTATTTGTCTCTGTCTATTGACTTTTAAATTTTGCATTTGCCTTAATCGTAATTGGTATAAATTGAGAAGTTTTCTATTCTAGCAGCAAGTACAGCATTGTATCTACAAGTGTCAAATCCTCAATAATTTCGCTTTTAATACGTAAATAATCAAAGTGACTTTTGAATAAAAAATACTAAATAGAATAATATTAAAAATATATATAAATATAATAATATTGCATAAACTAAATAAAATGAATTCTTTAGCTTATGAGTGCAATGTGTGTAAAAAGGTATATAAATATAAAAAATGCTTTTTGGATCACATCCAAAATCATGGTGTAGCGAACCAAGTGGCCATAAGTCGAGATTCAAATCAAGAACGACCACTATCACGGAATAATACAGGCTTCACTTATCCTCAACAACTGCAATATGCTCAACAATATCAATATCCTTATCAACAATATCCTCATCAAGAACAACAGCAACAAGAACTACAATGTCTTCAACAACAACATCAATATCGTCATCAACAATATCTTATCAGGAATATCCTCATCAGCAATATGCTCATCAGCAATATCCTCATCAAGAACAACAATAACCACAACTACAAATGTATTGGCAGCAAAGTACTATTCCCATGCAATGGTACCCAAATTTGCAGCAACCTCTTACTCCAATACATTGGTATCCAAATACTGACCAACACCAAACACTGCAACATCACCCTCAACAACAACAACAACAACAACAACAACAACATCAACAACAACAGCAAGGTTTACAGGATTTTGGAAGTAGCTCAACAAATAATATCAACATTGATGGAGAGTGTATGAAATATTATGAGATCAGAAAAGCATTTAAAAACAATATTATTTCTTATGGAATACAAAATAAAAAGGATCAACTTCTCTTTGAAGATTTTGTTGTCGAAAATGAATCGACTTTTATAGAGAGGCTTGAATACCATTTGAAGCAACATACTATATTGAAATTTAATATTAGCATAGTTGCAGAATATCTAAAAATTGTGGGCGAAGAATTAGAAATAATTATAATAGTACATACAGCAAAAATGAGCTTGTTGACTAGAGCAGATGACGTGAACGAATTTTTCTGTAAGCAGGTCAGAGAAATTCAAAATAAAATGTCTGAGTTTCAGGAAAGAGATTCCGGATGGACTCTTGTTCGCATAGTTCGAGCTGAACTAAATATTAATCAATCTTCTTTAGTAAAAGGAGCTCATTGGATTAGCACCCCGCAGAAGCTTGCTAGTCGTGGTGCTTGCATTAACATTGAAAACAGTGATAATTATTGTTTTAAGTGGGCCTTAATTGCGGCAATGAGTACCTCGGCTATCAATTTTCCGAATCGATGTTTTTCATATAACATTGAAGATATTAGTGCTAATATAATTTCGCTACAAAATGGAACTATAATTGATTTTTCAAATTTTACATTTCCGATGTCACTAAAATATCTTAAGGAATTTGAGGGACAGAATGATGTTAGTGTGAATGTGTTTGGATATGACGACGGGAGTGATGAACTAATTGGACCATTTTATATAACCCAAAATGAGAAGACCAAGCATGTTAACTTATTGCTATTGGAAAATGTGAATGGGCATCACTATATTTTTATAAAAGATATTTCAAAGTAAGTAATATATTGGAAAATATTTAAAATTAAATAATACAATACGTGTGTTTGATGTCTTACAGACTACTAAAAAGGCAAACAACGACACATTGTGAACGACTCTTATTTTGCAGCAGCTGTCTGCAATACACCCATCTTGAAAATATTATGGAGAAACATAAAATGGAATGTGGTAAAATAGTTACCACAATGCCAAAGGCAGAAGAATCCATACTGCGGTTCAAGAGCCACCATAGAAAAATTTACGTCCCTTTTGTTGTATACGCCGATTTTGAATGCGTCTTGCAACAGATAGACTTTAATGTAAGTAGTAAAACTAAATTAAATCAGTCACATGTACCCTGCGCATTCAGCTATTTTATTAAGTGTAAGCATGACAATAAATTGGATAAGCGGAGAATTTATACGGGTAAAGATGCTTCTGAAAAATTTGTTACAATTATCTCACAAAAACAATTGAAATGGAGAACTTGACAGATGAAGAAAATGTAACATTTTACAATGCGATAACTTGTCACATATGTGGACAATACTTAAATAATGATCGTGTGAGAGATCATTGTCATATAAGCGGTAAATATCGAGGTGCTGCGCATAACAGATGCAACCTAAGTTATCAAGTACCCAAGTTTATTCCAATTTATTTTCATAACTATTCATCCTATGATTCTCATCTTTTTGTGAAAGAATTAAGTAAGGTTGCGACAAATATAAAAGTCCTTCCGTTAAATAAAGAGTTATATATATCTCTATCTCAATTTATTAATATGAGTGATGGTACAGAGCTTGAACTTAGGTTCCTTGATACAATGCGTTTTATGGCCGATAGATTGGAATCGTTGGCAAGTAATCTTACCGTCAACGATTTTCATACTATTAGAGCACAATTTCAAACAAGCCAAGAATTTAATCTCATAAGGAGGAAAGGAGTTTTTCCCTATGATTATCTTGATTCTTTTGAAAAACTTAATGAAACACAACTTCCACCTAGAAAAAATTTCTTTAATAAACTTAATAACAAAGAATGTTCTATTGAAGACTATGCGCATGCGAATGAAGTCTGGACAATGTTCAACTGCAAAACTTTGAAAGATTATATGGAATTGTATTTGAAAACAGGTGTGCTTCTCCTAACGGATATTTTTGAAAATTTTAGAAATGTCTGTAAAAAAATTTATAGCTTGGACCCCTGTCAATACTATACTGCTCCGGGGCTATCTTGGGATGCTATGCTTAAGCATACAAACATTGAATTAGAGCTAATAACCGATATCGACATGTACAATATCTTTAAAAGAGGGATACGAGGTGGAATTGTCCAATGTTGTAAAAGATACTCCAAGGCAAATAATAAGTATTTAGACACTTTTGATAAAAATCAACCTTCCGAATTTCTTATGTATTTAAATGCAAACAATCTTTATGGTTGGGCCATGTCTGAACATCTTCCTTATGGAGGATTCAGATGGTTAAAAAGCGAAGAACTAAATATTAATCCGCAGTTAATAGATGATAATTCAAATGATGGTTATGTATATGAGGTTGATTTAGAATATCCTTCTTATTTACATAACATGCATAACATTCTTCCTTTTTGTGCCGAAAACAAGGAAATTGGAGCATCAAAATATAAAAAACTAATAACATATTTTTCGCCAAAACGTTCTTATATAATTCATTACAGAGTACTTAAACAATGTCTAGAAAACGGTTTGATTTTGAAAAAAATACATAGAGTTCTAACTTTTAAGCAGTCTCCATGGTTGAAAGATTATATAGATCTTAATACTAAGTACAGAGCAGAAGCTAGAAATAGCTTTGAAAAAATGTTTTTCAAATTGCTCAACAACGCAGTATATGGGAAAACCATGCAGAATGTGGACAAAAGGAAAGATGTGAGGATTGTTACCAGTTGGACTACATTGAACCGAAACCGCTTGGGTGCTCAAAATTGGATATCTAAATCAAATTTTCATAGCTTAGCAATATTTTCAGAAGATATGGTAGCGATTCAAATGAATCGAGTGAAGACATGTTATAATAAGCCAATATATTTAGGATTTTGTGTGCTAGAACTTTCTAAATGGAAGATGTATAATTTTCATTATAGATACATGCAACCTAAATTCAAGTCAAAATTGAAATTAAATTACATGGATACTGACTCATTCATATACACAATACAAACTGAAGACTTTTACGCAGACATTAAAAATGATATAGAACATGAATTTGACACTTCTGACTATCCAGAAACAAATGATTACGGGATTCCTCTCGTAAACAAAAAAGTTCTGGGTATGATGAAAGATGAGAATTGTGGGAAGATTATGGAAGAATTCGTGGGACTACGGTCTAAAATGTACTCCTTTACTGTACAAAATGGAAATGAAATTAAAAAACCTAAAGGAGTAAAAAAATGTGTTTTAGATAAGTATAGCCTAAGTTCGTATAGAGATTGTTTATTTAACAGGTCAAATGTTTATGATAATATGCTAACTTTTAAGTCTAAGTTGCATGAATTATATACTATGCAAATACATAAAGTAATATTAAGTTATCAAGATGACAAGAGAAAAGTCAAAAGTGATGGTATAAACACATATGCATGGCATCATATTGAAATTGATGAAACAAATCCTGATTATCAACTTAATATGTTATTATTAGAAATAGAAAAACTTCAAGAAGATGAGTAAAATATGTATACAAATTAAAGCTTCTGTAATTTATTTCTCTAATTATAATTATTTAGTTTTAAGTAAAAATCTTTGTGTCTATTGTAAATTATTTTTTATTTAAGAAATATTGCCTAGTTATTCAGTTTTTTTAAATAAAACATACACTAATATGAAAATAAAAAAGCATTAAAAAAACAAATATTTTTGTGTACAGTTTTTTTTATTTATTATCCATCCTTAAATAAAATTTATGAATTTTCACATCTGTTACAATCTTGTGTTGCATTTTTTCTCCAATCTCATAACAAAGTCGTGTTAATTCAATCTTTACATCCCTTTCGTGTATTCCTTGTATTTCATTGATTTGAAGTTTTGTTTTGTTTAAAGCGGAGCAAGTTGGTATATAATATTCATGATAGAAATGAAGGATTTGTTTTCTTAGAATGTTGTTCCAACATAAAATTGATGTAAAAAATACTCGAATTTGAGTTAGTGATCTTCAAGTGTCAGAATTGATTTTTATTTTAAAGTTTCCTTGTATGATAACTAAAAAACAAACACCTCTTTTATATTGAAACTTATATTCAACATCGCTTTCACTTTCATTATCAATTATATTTATAGAATTTAAAAAATCCCGACGATTAAGCATATCATGAATATACTCCTTATAGCACATCAGATGTAACCACTCTTCTCGATCCAGTGCAATGTATTGCTTATTTTTATAATTCAACCATATCATTGGCTTAAAACCAAAAGCTGTAGAAAATCCACATGCAATCTTCAATTTCCAATTGAGCAAGTATTCAAACTCAAAACCAAATCATACATTTGAGGTTTTCGTTCTTGATTGTTGTGAAATATATTCTTTAAAGTACGTTTATCCATCCTCAATGAAAATAATATTTAAACTAATAGTTTTTCGCTCATATGTATGTATATTTAAAAAAAAAAAAAAAAAAAACTAAATAAAACCCATACACACATACATATATATTCTATATTTGTTCATTATTTATTTTTGACAAATTTTTATAAGTTTCAATAATCTTAAAAATAATTTTTTTCTTATATGGAACATGGTGCATCGACATGTGTCTGGCCCTTCCTCGCATTCTTCGCTATACCAGGGGCAGCTGGCAAAATGCCCACTATCAGAGTCCTCTTGCTCTATAATTCCATAGTCCTCATTTTCAGTGAGCATGGAGACGAAAAAATGTATGGTTTCTTTATGCTCATAGAGCAATAAGTCCTCATAAGAATTAAGAAACTTAAATAACCGCTCACGTACTTGGCTCATTTTTTTAATTGTTATTTTAATTTTCTTTTTTTTTAAGAATACTTTTTTCTTGAATACTATTTTTATACTAGTACTCTTGAAAGTTTTACATTCTTATTTATAGTAAAATATTCTTGTATAATTAAAATTTTACAAATACTTTTGAGTGCTTTTTGAAATATTTTGTTTCACTTACACTTTAGAACATTAATATAACTATCTCTCTGATCTTTGTTTTGAAATTTTATGTTTCAGTTACGTTTTAGAACGTCAATATAACTATCTCTTTCACTACACTTCTATCAGCGACAAAACAAACAAACATTAACATAAAAAATAATTACAATATAAGAAAAAGAGATAGCTACGTTACTGATCTTTGTTTTTTAAATTTTTTGTTTTTTGTTTTTTTTTCCTGTTTTTGCCTATTTAAAGATTGGTAGAAATTTTTAATACATCAGTTTACAAAAGCAGATTGAGCAATCTGTCAAAAAGAGAAGAAGAAAAAAATATAAAAAATACATAGAAAAAAATTAAATTTAATTAATATTCTGATAATGAATCCTCCCGATTTGATAACAAAGTTCAACAATTTAAATAAAAAAACATTAATCCATATAAAAGAGCTAAAGGACTCAACTAAATATACAGTTAAAAATGCTAAACGGGTGACAAGTAAATACGGCACCACAATTCAAATTGAACTGGAAAATAACATAATGCTCTTACCAAATCGGTACAACACGCTATCGGATGATGATATAATAGAACTAGCATCTGGAATATATTGCATATGTAAGCAAGGGGACAGTGGCTTAAAGTTGAATACTGCTGCTGAAATAAATATCTTTTTAACAAATGCTCAATACCCACAGTGGGAATAATATGTAGAAAGTATATTTTATAAACTTTTTTTTTTTTTTATTAATGAAACAAAAAAATTTAAAAATTGTTCGTGTGTTGTATTTATTTATTTTTTAAACTTATTTTGTAAAGAAATTGAAGACATAAATGTCCACATTTAAATGAATTATAATCTTGATATTGATTGTAATTATATTTTATATTTTTGCCTAGATATTTAACTAGTTCTAATGGAGGTTGCAAATTTCCAAAACTGTCGAAATATTCTTTATGTTCATTGTTTTTATAATATGCTACCCAATGGGTTCCAGGTCCTCTTGATAAATCCAAATTAATGATTCCGCATTCTCTTTTTCTCGATCGTTTTGGTAGTGTATCCAACATAAAAACTCCTCTAAAGTATGGAATGTTTGTTGAAAAGTTTCTCATATCAACATCAGATAGGGGTTTATTGGGTAGCATTACGAAAAAAATTTGGTTTTTTGGTTTTCTTGACAAACCAATCCATATCCTTTCTTATATGGTTTAAGGTAAAAACCTTTCCCCATTGCTACTGCTTCCATTGTTTTATTATGTCTAGTTGCTTCATCAAGTTGTTGTTTGGCATTCTTTGCAGCATTTATTGCTTTTGCTATAGCTGCTCCGCCAGTAGAAAGACTACCTATTGCACTCAGAGCAGTAAGAATAGGTACCAAAGGTAAGAAGCCACCAATCTTTAGAACATTAATTATGCGTGGTGTTACAACTTGCGATTTCTTCCCCCTTAACGACTTGTTGATAATCTTACGTGCAATCCTAATTGCAGAGTTAATGTCTTGAGGTTTTTCCTTCTTCAGTATTTTTGTTGCAGTTTTAATTGATGTACTGAACAGCTTTTTTCCATTTTGTTCACCTTTTTTTGCAACCTTCTTCTTCAATCCCATATCAAATTTTCTTTTGACTTTCATTGCTTTAGTAACCATGTATGCAAACGATTTTTCTGCAAGACTGCTATCTTTTGAAATAACTCGTTCCCAAGCTTTATTTTCAAGAATTTTATCAGCTTGATGTCTACTATTTAAATCATTTGTTTTGGAGTAAGCAATATCGTGATTTTTACATGCAGCGTCTAATAAATTAATTCCGTTGTCACCGCGATCTAAACGTTTTTGTAATTTTGTTCCGGGTCCACAAAACTGATATCCAGGAAGGTGTAACTCAACAGGCAGAGAGTTAATTACTTTATTCACTAAACCTTTTCCAACGGCTGGTTTTTTATAACTAAACGTTTTGTTATAATGTATAAGCATCTTATTTTATTTTTTCTTCTATAATAAAAGTAACATTTATGAAATGCAAGTAGTTATAAGAATGCAATTAGTAAAACAACATAAAAATATTGTGATTCGCAATATTGATGCTTCAACGAAAATCAGATCTAAAATAAAACATAGCTCTATCTTACCAAATTCTATTCGTGCTCTAATAGTTGGACCATCAAATTGTGGAAAGACTAATGTTATGATTAGCTTGCTAGAAAGTCCTAATGGACTCAAGTTTGAAAACATCTATTTATACTCAAAATCCCTTTATCAACCAAAATATGAATACTTAAAGCGATTAATTTCACCAATTAAAGGGATGGGATACTACACATTTACAGATAATGAAAAAGTTATTTCTCCTGACAAAGCGAAAACTAATTCTAGTATGATCTTTGATGATGTTGCATGCGAGAAGCAAAATAATATACGAGCATATTTTTGCATGGGACGACATAAGGATGTTGATTCATTCTACTTGTGCCAAACTTATACGAGAATCCCCAAGCACTTAATACGAGACAATGCAAATGTGATTATAATGTTTAAACAAGATGAGACAAACATGAAGCACGTTTATAGTGATCATGTTGCCAGCGATATGAGTTATGAAAAGTTTCATGAAATTTGTCGAGAGTGTTGGAAGGATAAATATGGATTTTTGATGATAAGCAAAGATAATGATTTAAACAATGGTCGCTATAGAAAGCAATTCGACTATTTTATAACGATATAAATTACTCTACATAAAATAAAACATTAGTACCTAATTTGGCCTTGCGCATAGTACATCTACTTATTTCCTAAAGTATTTACCATACCTGATCTGAAAGCTGATCTGTTACCTGATCTAATAGCTGATACCTGATCTGATACCCCAATACCTGACCTAATAGCTGATCTGATACCTGATCTGATAAGTGATACCTGATCGGATAGCTGATCTGATACCTGATACCTGATCTGATAGCTGATCTGATAGCTGATCTTATACCTGATCTGATCTGATAAGTGATACCTGATCGGATAGCTGATCTGATACCTGATACCTGATCTGATAGCTGATCTAATACCTGATCTGATAAGTGATACCTGATCTGATAGCTGATACCTAATCTGGTGTCTAATAGTTGAAAATGGATGAAAAAGTTTTAAGAGAGCTAATAAAGACAAGAAATGTTTTAAAGAAAAAATTTCGTAGTATAAAAGTTGATGAAGCAGATACACATGAGCAATTCAAAGACACATTTAAACCAATAATAGAACCATTAACAGAATTTGTGAACAGTTCTAAAAATAATAAAAAAAAGTATTAAATCAGAAAGAGATGAATTTAAAACGAAAGTTTATAAAAATTCAAATTTTCCATTCAACGAACAATCAGTTAAGTTAGAGACAAGTACTCCAAAGAAACTTGTTGAAGAAACGTTATGCAATAAAAATATCTCACTTAGTAATCGAAACGCAAACAAGGTTGATAATGTTGATACTGATGATGATGATAATGATGATGATGATGACAACGACGATTTTTACTCTCAATCGGAAACTCTAGACAATTCCGATAATAATAAGAGTTATACTGACCTAGCACTCTTGGAAAGCAGAAACGAATTAGATACTCTATACAGTCCACATAAAGGTTTTAATAATGAATGGAAGTTTGGCAATAGTAGTATTAAACTTACTGAAGATAAAATAGTGATTGGAAATCAAATATGGGCTTTTACACCAGGTTTATTTTCTTTACTGTTTCACAAAACACCTAAATATTATGATAAACATGAATTAGATATATATAAGAAAATTTTAGTGAGCACAAATGCATACAAAAGAGATTTTAGACCTGATGGACAAATCAAAGGAACGAGAGCATATAAATATAAGCATATTATCAGTAAATTGTTTAAGAAATAAAGTGAAAAAAAACTCATCAACTTCGTCATCACTACATGCAATAAAAAGTCCTTACAAGGGTAAGGGTTTGATGAAACTAAACCCATACAAAGCTAACTATATATACTGGGATGATCCTAATGAGTTAGTAGATCGCCTTAGGCTATTGCTAGCATCACAAGCTGCAGGTCATACTAATCACAATAACTAAATTGTCTCAATTATCGAAAAATTATATGAAGCAAAAATTATAGAATAATATTTATCTACATAAATCATGTCCATCGATAAGTTTGGGCACTATCTTAATGATACAAGTGGTACAGTTTTTGTGAAAAATGTTCCTAAGCTGCTGGGCTTCGTTATGGATACAACTAATAACATTGACGTTCAAAACAAAAGAATCAAAAATTTGGGAAAAGCTTTGGAGGAAAACGACGTTGTTAATAAATTGTTTCTGCAAAGTCAAATTGAAGAGGTACGAGATGAAATCAACATAAGTTTAAGTCAGAAACTCAACGAAATTCAGGAAACAATCTCAAGTATGAAATTATTCTTTGAAAAAGAAATTAAAAAGATAAATGAGTTGATTTATGGGTATGTAAGAAATATGATGGTCGACAGTATTTAAATGAACTCACACTGAAATCAACTTATCCCATCAAATTCTAAATACATTAAATAATGACTTCAAAAAGCAATTTAATAAATGAACTACATAAGCAAGCACGAAAACATTTTCGACGTCGAAGAGTTGTTATGAAAGGAATAGATGATCTTTGGCAAGCTGATTTAGTTGAAATGGGGAACTATTCTACAGACAATAGAGATTATCGATTTTTGCTGACTGTAATTGATACATTTTCAAAATTTGCTTGGGCAGTACCCTTGAAAAGAAAGACTACATTGGAAACAAGCCAGGCTATGCAGAATATTTTTCAACTGGGACGAATACCAAAAAACTTGCAAACAGACGATGGTAAAGAGTTTTTCAATAAACACTGTAGAAAATTGATGAATAAATACAACATTTATCACTACTCAACATATAGCAGAATGTAAGCATCAATAGTAGAACGATTTAACAGAACATTAAAAGGAATGATGCGGAAAGAGTTTAGATTTAATGGGTCTTATAACTGGCTCGACATTTACAAAGACTTGATTAACACATATAATAAAAAAATTCATCGCACCATCAAAATGCCGCCGATTCAAGTTAACTATAAAAATGAGAAAAAATTATTAAACACGGTATAGAACCGCTTAAAACTATTCAAATTATCAAAGTTCAATGTGGCAGATCATGTGCGCATAAGTAAATATAAACATGTTTTTGAAAAAGGATATACACCAAATTGGACCACAGAAATTTTTACGATTAAAAGAGTTCAAAATACACATCCAGCTACATACATATTAGAAGACTATCGTGGTAACCCTATTAAAGGTTAATTCTATGGTGAAGAACTTTCAAAAACCAGATATCCAAATACATATCTAGTTGAAAAAGTTCTTAAAACTAAAGGCGAGAAGGCATATGTTAAATGGTTAGGATTTACCAATCAACATAATTCTTGGATCAATAAAAATGAAATATTGTAGTTAAGTGTATATATAAGTCTATATTTGTATCTAATAATTATATTTAAATAAAATATAAACTTCCTTTTTATACAAAGTGCTGTGTTTAATTTCACTTATTTGTAATCAGACAATCATAATGTCAATAACACTTACTCCTAGCTCAAACTCATCTGAGTTATCTGCTAATTACTTTCCTCCTATTCGTTTGGATGGTGAATATGAATGTGCTCTAACTGATTTTCATTCATATAATATCATTCCCAATGTAGATGATTATAACAATATATTTCATATTGGTGAACATGTAATTAAAATACCAATAGGATCTTATGAATTGAATGATATAGTTGATTATATTAAACATAACTATAAGCAGTATTGTCCGGAAAATAAAATTGATATAGAAGCTAATAACAATACAATGCAAGTTAGAGTTAATAGCTCTAAGGATCCCATATACTTTAACAAAGATAATACAATTGGAAAACTTTTTGGATTCAATAAGAAAATTCTAGCTCCTAACCAATACCATTACTCAGATCTACCAGTCAATATTTTCATCGTGAACATCTTGCGTGTTGAATGTAGTATAGTGGTTAACACATATACGAATAACTCACAAGCACACACATTACATGAATTTGCGATCAATGTCCCCTCAGGGTATAAAATTGTTGAGATTCCTCGAAATCTTATCTATTTGCCAGTTAACTGCCAAGAGATAAGTTCTCTTACTCTACGCATAGTTGATCAGAACGGTGATTTAATTAATTTCCGAGGAGATATAATAATGATAATATACAACGTCAAGCAATCTAAGGATAAAATTGGATACACTCATAAAACACTATTGCAAACCAAACCAAAATTAAAGCGATCATTACACAAAAAACATTTGACGCAAGAAAATAAAAAAATTTTGAAGTCTCTCAATTTAAAGTTGACAAAGAAATGAGTTACATAGTAGATGTTCTAGAAAAACCTCAATCAGACGAGAGTATAATTAAAAAGGACTATCACACATATACACCATACCTACAATCCTTCAACAATAACGATGAGATCCGAATTTCAATACAAAATCAAGACTTATATGTGCTACCCAGCGAAAGCTACATATATGTTGAGGGAAGTATTGTAGATGATAACGACAGCAAAATATCTTCGTTTTTAAATCTAAAATTAAAAAATTACTTTGTGGCACATCTCTTTGACGAAATTCGATATGATCTTAATGGCATAGAAATTGATCATACAAGACATTTAGCGATTACAAGCAGCCTAAAAAATTTTGTTTCCTTATCACCAACAGAAAGTGTTGGCTTGTACAATGCAGGATGGAACAAACTCGACGATTTGGATATTTCAAATGGAAACTTTAATTTCTATGTACCACTGAAACTATTTTTAGGTTTTGCTGAAGACTATAATAAAATTATACTCAGCGGTAAACATGAATTGGTTCTCTTACGTAGTAAGAACGATGAAAAACTCGTATACTCAACTGTTGCTACTGACAAACCAAAAATTAGTATCTCAAACATCTCGTGGAGAATTCCGCATGTACAATTATCCGATCTGAGCAAATTGAATATGATTAAAATTATTAACAGTAGTGCTTCTATACCAATGGCATTTCGCAGTTGGGATTGTCACATTAATCCTCATTTAAATACAGGAACTAGCTATATATGGAATGTTAAATTGGCTGCAAATAGAGAACGACACCGTTTTGTGTTGATTGCTTTTCAACAAGAAAATAAGTTTGTTCATTGTAATTTAAACAATTTAAAAGTACATTTAAATTCCGAATCATACCCATATGATGATCTAAATATAAAATTTAAAAATGATCGGTATGCCATTCTATATGATATGTATATACGGTTTCAACAAAGTTACTACATGAGAGAATCACAACCGATTCTAACTGCTCAAGAATTTAAAAATAGTGTGCCGATAGTGGTAGTAGATGTCAGTCACCAAAACGAAGCCCTCTCTAACGGTCCTGTTGATATAAAAATTGAAATTGAAACAGACTCCAATATACCTACCGATACATCAGCTTTTTGTATACTCATCCACGACCGCATAATAGAATACATACCCTTAAAAGGTCAAGTTCGTAAGATAATGTAAATAAAAAATAATAAAATAAGATGATTGGGGATAAAGTTTTCATAGATATGCAAGGATTTAAATCTAATTCAAACATCTTCATTGCAAAAGAAATAGCAATTGTTTTTAACAATAACGAGAACATGAATTTTATTATTAAACCACCGTTTAACTTCAAAACATTATCAATAGCAAAACAAAGAGAAGCGAATTGGCTAACATGAAACTTTCATCATCTGAATTGGAATGACGGATCAATATCATTTAAGAGTGTTGTAAAATTTTTAAAATCCAATTTAAAACATTATTCAATCTATGTTAAGGGTGTGGAAAAGAAGAAATGGTTTGAAAAACTACTTCAAATTAGAGTTTTCAACATCGAGGCTATTGGCTGCATCAACTTTAAGCAAATACAACTTAAATTTCCGGAATATTTTTACTGCAGCTATCACAATTATGGAGTTCGTGCCTTAAGAAATCAAGAAAATAACTAAAAAATATATTTTATTTTTATATTCTTACATTGTCACAACATATATTTACGATATTTTTTCAAATAAATATGTAGATTAAAATTATAAAAAAATTTTGTTCAATCATTTATTTATATGTATATGGTATGTACAAAAACACACAGAGAAATGTCAGCAAGCATTGAAAATAACAATTAATCTTTGACAATCCTCAATATCACAAACTTCAATTTCTTTACAAAAGAAGTGAAAAGAATGAATAAATACAACACGCATAAATTGTATATTTTATTCATTTCTTCAAACTCTTTACACATAAAAAAATCAAACAACAACAACAAAAACAAAACATTGATATCTCACCAGCATACATAATTACTTTCTAAAATACCCTTCCATGTCCCCAGCTAAAAAAACGAATATTACAAAAAAAAAAAGTAATGCCGAGTGCACACTATGATATTTTGTGACCTCGCAACAGTGTGCCCTAGTGGTAACGTTTATCATTTCCGTTTTGTATTCCATATAAAAAAAAAAATTAATGTGAAAGGCGTTGCAAACATTTTAAAAAATGATTCGAACACAAGAAAATGCCAGATTTGTACTCGGCATTGCACATATACATATACGACTACTTACGTATCTGCCAACGCTCAAGTTATTGTAAAAACATACACAAATACACACGTATGAGCATAACGTGTGCTCCCATGATCACGCATCTCTAATTCCCTTTGACAATCATAAATATCTTACACTTCAATTTTTCCAACCTTCAAATAAGTTCATACATTACATATTGCGTTTACCTCTTCAAACTCTTTAAATATAGGAAATTGAAAAATCAAACTAAATAAAACCAACAACAAAAAACATTCATAGATTTCCCACAAGCATACATAATTTCTTTCTAAAATATTTTTCCATGACCACCAGCTAAAAAAAGAATATTGCAAAGAGACAAAACAACATTTTTCTCTATGCACACACGCACGTACACTTTAAAATCATAAACCTGCTGCAACCGCTTAACAAACAAAAAAAAATTCCATTCAAAATTAAAATTAAAACAAAAACCTACATAAAATCCTTCGTACCTACATAATTAACTATGTACATCGACGAGCGGATATCAAACAATGCTTATCTCACAAACCATATATTTTATTCATGTCTTCGAACTCTTTAAATAAACATAGGAAAAAAATAAATAAAAAACAAACTAAATAAAACCAACAAAAAAAAAACATTCATAGATTCCCACACAATTTTTTTCTCAAGTACCCTTCCGCAACCGCTTAACAAACGAAAAAACATACTACGTACAAACAAAAGAATATTACAAAAAACTAAACTATGCACACACGCACACACAATATAAAATCATAAACCTGCTGCAACCGCTTAACAAACGAAAAAACATACTACGTACAAACAAGCCCCACGTGCCTACATAATTAACTATGCGCATCGGCGAACGGATATCAAACCATAAAATTAAAACAAACACACATCGACGGGCCGACATCAAACTACCCTTTTCTACATACAAACCGTCCATAACCCTCGTCACTTCACACCATTGACAGTAATTACCTTAATACGTAAATTTTAGCCCATAAATTACAAAATTTCGATTTTAATTGCCCAAATTTGACAATTTTAATTGCTGGGGCTCATACATTCTACTACTACTGCCGTTGGCATTAGGAAAAATCATTCTCATGATTTTCCCGTCGGCATATATACTTATGAAATCTTAATCTTATGAAACCCCTTAATCCACCCCCACAAAAAAATCAACCGTTATCACACAATTAATACCAACAAAAAATCACCCGTTCACACAAAGTAATGTAAAATAAAACTCCTAATGTAAACAAAAAACATCAAAGCGCCGTCGAAAACACAAATTTCCAAGAATTTTAAAATTTTGAGATTTTAACTACCCAAATTTAACAATTTCAACCAAAATTTAACAATTTCAGCCCATATTACCATATCAGAAAATATTTTCTGAGATCGTATAGCTGCATTAGTTTATTTTTTCTATAATCAGGGATAATGATCCATACCCATAATCAAAACAGCATAAAAGTATATTTGTTTTGATTATGAGTATGCATCAATATTTATGAAATGAATTTAGTTACAAAAATGTGGTTAGTAAAACAAAGGCCCAATTCATACGATGATTTAAAAATCTTCTTTTATTTTTGATTTTCTTTAAAAGCTGCTTCCAAAACCATTTTACATTCATACGATAATTTTTTTCCATGTTTCTAGTTTTTATTTTTTTCTTCCAAAAATTGTATCAGTGTTGCCAGTAGATTTTTAAAAAATCCGTTTGTTCCTTTCCCTACATGTAAAAAAATTTTTTTTTTTCTAAACTGGTATTAGTTACATCCGTAGGTAAAGCCTTTTATATTGATTACTGTACTGATTTTTTTTCAATTGTACTGATTTTTTTTTCTCATGTACTGATTTTTTTTTCTCATGTACTGATTTCAAAACTGGCAACCCTATGTATTAGTGAGAAAAATACCTACAGGTAACACATTTTTGTTTTAAAAAATGTTTTTTTTGCATTCAATGAAAAAATAAAATAAAGCAACATAAAAAAATTAAGACATGTGTAAAGAAAATTTGAAAAAAAACTCGTAGAACGGAAAATGTAATTTTTTTCTTCCCCTTTTGCTTTTCTATGCCGTTCGCCTACAAATTCCAAAAGTCGTGTTTCAAAAAATCATTGAAAAATCAACGTGTGAATTACGTGAAAGTATATTTTAACAGCCTTATTTTAAAACTTATTAAGGCTTTGTAAAGGCTTTTTAAGAAAAATTCTGTATGCAAATTTGTTTGAAAAGCCTTCACAAAGCCTTAATAAGTTTTATAAATAAGGCTGTGAGGGTTTAAAATCAGCATTTTTCATGCCAATACTGGTTTTAAACTCTTACCGTCTCATTCATAAACGCTTCATAACAGCTTAATAAGCAAAAACCGTAAAAAGACTATTCATAAATGCTTAACAGCCTATTAGACGTTTAATAAACGTCTCATAACTCAGAGATTTTTAATGTAGCCTCTATGCAAGATTAAGCGTTTGATAAACAATTATAAATAATATTTTCTTGATTTTTTCCCCTTATGTGAGATTTTCTGTGGTTTCACACTTTTATGTTTCTTGTTTATTCTTATGCATGTCTTCTGAATAATGTTCTTGGACAAATGTATTCATTTATGTAAGTCGGTACATGTATGTATGTATGCATAATTGTACAAAAAGAAAAATACATATATATAAACATTGTTGAAAATTAAAGAAATCCCATTCATTGGCAAAATGAAAAATAGAATTATAAACATAAGGGCATATGTAAGTACAAGCATACGTATGTTTGTATGGTACTACATGCTCACATATGTATTTATGTATGTATGTACAATAACATTTTAAAATTAAAACAAAATAGTGATGCATAATCGACCGCAATAAAATGGGTATTTGCCTACCTCTGTACTCAGCCGAATAATATAAATGTGTTTAAATACAATTTTTTGTAACATATAATTTTTTTTGGTTTATTTGTTAATAAAAAGAGAAACGCCTACTTTTTAAGTTATTTTTAATAACATTATGCGTAATGATTTACCTTTTTCGACTCAAACAGACTACCTAGATAACCGATTCTTCGTTGTATGCATCACTAAACATAAAATGAGAGCGAAAGTAGCATGATGTTGGCAACATAAAATTACAAAAGAAGCAAAATCGTTTAATAGTTAAATCACTGATATTAATCAGTTATGAATACAAATTTATATTAGAGCTTAATAAAGCAAAATCCGTTTCATAAGTAATGTACAGAGTAAAGCTGAATAAGGAATTTTTATGAAGAAGGCCGTTAAAATATACTTTGTTTTGACTGTGAGTAGAAGCCATTATCTCTTATTATTGTTACTTCTTTTATAATAAGGAATAATATGTATGAAATACATTTCATAAATATTTAGGGAATTCACAATGAGTATAGGTATTAAAATTTTAATGTGGCAATATTGCGCCATCTTAATTTTTTCATTGTGAGCAATCAACGATTTAAATCAGTGATGCCAGTTTAGTGCCTTTAGCACTAGATTTATTGCTTTTTAAGTCATAACAGTGCGCATTTTTTTTCAAGTTAGTGATTTTTTTAAAAAGGCACTAAATTGGTGTTTTTTTAACTTTGAATTTAATGCTTTTAGTGCGTTTTACAATTAAACTAAATATAAATTTATGATAGTCTTGTAGCTTCATAAAAAACGCGAATTAAGATTTTTTCACTTTTTTGAAATTCTAAATTTAAACACATACACAAATACTCAATTTAACAAGGTGACTGTACTTGCTTCTTTGCGTTCCTTCCTAATCATCAAATTTCATATAAAAATACTGAAAAAACTTAATAAGAATCTGAGAATTGGACGTAACGTCTTGGTTGTATGCATGATACAATAATATAAATTTTTTATGCCAAAAATATCTCATTATACCATGGGTGCCCAAGAAAAATTTAAGGTTTTGTAAGTGAGCGAAAAAGATAAACACACAGGCAGAAACAATTAATAAAAGTAATTCTTATATAATATTTTTTATAAAAGAATTTTTTTCTAGAAAACCGTTTCAACAAAAAGTAATAAATAAACATTATTATTCACTTTAATTCTGAGTTTAAAACTACTAAAAACCAATTTGCAAAAGAAAATAATTTTTAATTTTCATGTAGACAAAAGCATTTTTTAACATTAACAGCATACATAATAAATTTCTCGCAGTGCGTTTGAGAAAAATTAGTTAAAAGATAAGCAAAAATTTGTCTCAGATAAGACTAAATGAAAGAGAATAAAAATACGTGTGAATTCGATTTGGAAAAAATTTGCTACATTATGTTCACCCATGGATTAAACCCTTTTTTGATACGGAATGTTTTCTTTGCAGTATTTATTCAATTGGATGAAAGACAGATAGGGAACTCTATACTTTCTCATTCACAGTGTGTAGAAATGGCTATCACGAAAAAAGTAATTGATTTTAGAGCTAAATCGCTACACAATTTCAAAATTGTAAAAAACGATTTTATGTATCGTTAAGAACATATTTACAGAAATTACAGAGGACACATAGACGTTATAAAGCATATAATAACAAATGCGGTGAAGTTGAAGAAATACAGAAGAACGAAGCATAAAAAATTTAAGACTACAAAAATGGAAAATTAGTTTTATCGCTATGAATTATTTTAAAAGTATAACTAGAGCAATCGATAACGACCAAAATTTCAAAACATTTCCACTTAAATTTTATTCAAGTGTTTTGATATTTCGACTATAGCGGATAATTTAATTTTATATATAAAAGAGTAAAAATAAAATTTGAATTCAAATGTTTATCCTGCACATATGTATATACATACAAACATATTTAGTGCATTTGGTGCTTTTTAGTGCTTTTTTCATGACCGAACAGTGCTTTTTGCTTTAAATAAGTTGGCACCACTGATATAAATACACACACTCTGTATATCAAAGTCAGGCAAACACAAATAGATCTTTATATTATTTATAAGTTAGTGTATAATATGAGAGAATGAGAGACAGAGAGTAAAATGCATGTTTGCCATATTGAAAATGACATGCTTTTTATACTGTTAAATTTGCCACATGGTAATTATTTGATTTACATACAAAACAAAAACAACAAACTTGCCAGTATTAAAATTGAAGCGTTGCCATATTAAGACACATTTTAAAACGCCATTGTGAACTCCCAACTGTTAAATTTGCCACGTAGTAACTAATTTGATATACATAAGAGTTTTTTGTTTATATTGGGCGCATTCATAAGACGTAGCAGTTGAGCTCAACAGTTGCGAAACTGTTGGCCAGAAACAGTTACGTCTTAGAAACGGCTTGATGGATATAATTTAAACTTATATCTTTATTCTGTTACTTCATCGCATTTGTAATGTAAAATTTAACAAATATTTGCTCCTGCCACCTAACAAATCAAATAAAAGATAAAGCTCTATTCGATCAGCTGTTCAGGCTGAGCACAACATGTTGACTATGGGTAGCGAAAAAATTTTATAATGGAAAATTACTCAACTGTTGAGTGGAGCGGAACTACTCAACTATGCGTTTCTAAGACAAACACTCAACGGTTGCACAACAGCTACGTCTTATGAATGCACCCATTAAGTGTATGCCTGTCTACCTGCCTGACCGTAGGAATTTGTGTGTGAATGTATTAAGGCGATTTATAGTCTGGAGGTTTTTATGTGTGTATATACCGACGGGGAAAACATGAAAATGGTTTTTCTAATGCTGACGGAGAAAACGTGAAAGTTATTTTTTCTAATGATAATATAGATGTTGCTATATTGTGGGAATTCAAGACTGACCGTCATTTGAGTGGATGGCGTTGTAGTCGTAATATGTAACCATAGGAATTTGTGGGTATATCTGTCTGTATGAAATGATTTGGGTGGGTAGGGTTGTTGTAGGAGTTTAAGGCTAATCGTGATTTGAGGTGGTGTATAGAAACGTTGCTGTTACCGGGTTGCTATGGTGTTGGTTTAGACATTTCTGTCTGTGCATCATTTTGTATGGTTGCCAGATTTGTCGGCCTCACTATCATGCTGGCGTTCTGCTCCGGCTGAGCTCGCCGTCTTGGGGAGTGTTCTTGCCGACAGCGTCAGGCAATAGCAACAAACAAACAAAAAAAATCATACCAGCTGCGCTTGGTAGGATGTAGAAACCAAGATAAAAATAATGTTTAATGATTTGGAGCCCGAAAGTGGTATTTTGAAATAAAGACTAAAAAGAAACTATGGAAAAATTAAAAACAAAAAAAAATTATGCCACAAACCACACATACTTACGAGTCTGCTCTCTCAATATAAAAGTCGAGTTAGCTGATCTTTTCGCTAACTGTGGCCTCCCTCTCCCTCCCTGGATCTCCCATGGATCTCACCATGATAACCCGGCCTATGTTTTTCTGTGGGTTATCCCAAACCTTTATAATGGTTACTCACCGGGACTAGCCAGAAAAATTTAACTTAACCCATCATTTTGGGCAATAAAAAAAAATTCAATTCAGATTATAAAAAAAAAATTTTTTCGCTTTAAAAAAAAAAAAGAAAAAAAGAAGCTAATGAAGAAAACTCAAAAATCTTATGTATATCCAAATTTAGTTTTAGAATTTTAATAAAAAAAAAATTAAAATAAAAATAAAATAAAAAATTACAAAAAAATCGTACAAAAGTAAGGTAAATGTTTCAAATAAAGCTATTAAAAAAAATGTATAAAAGTATTTAAAGTTTCAAAACAAATTAGCTATTTTTTCTTATTGGGAGGGGAAACACCTATTATTTTACGCTTATTATTGGGACTCTAACGGGCAGGTTGGAGCTCGAATCTGCGGCTGAGTGCGACAAAAAAAAAAACTGGCACTAATAATAAAAAGAAACGATAAGTGTTTCCCCTACACTAAAAAAAGTTAAGGAGGTTTATATATATGTTTAACAGAAAAAAAAAAACAGAAACAAACTTAGCTTTTGCTTCCGTCAGTCGTCCGTAAGTCCAAGGTCAGATGACTGGTACCTGAGGCCCAATAACGTTTAGTGGCTGCTTCACTCTTGGTGCGGGTATTCGGCCAGTTCCCTCGTTGGATGTGGCGTGTAGAAGGCGATCAATGTCAGTGTTGTTAGGGCTTTCACTTTTTCGTTGGGCTTAGGTTTGATTTCGGTTTTCTTTTGTTATATCTGTCTTATTTTTTGTTAATATTTTCAGTTTTGCGCTATAATAAGCCTTAGTATAGTAATTTGATTTTAAGGTAAATTTTTCTCTTGTTGATTAATTTTAAGTTTTATGCACTTTTAACTTTAGCTTTTCGGTTTTAGGTCATGTTAATTTTAATTTTGTTGTGCAGCTTTAAGTTAATAAAATTTCACTTGTGTTGACTAATTTTTAACAAAATTTCTAATTTGGACATTTTGATTTGGCCAATAGAAATATTCGCGTACTCTTTTAAGAGTCTTAAGGAAACCTCCATGAGCGGCTTGTGGTGGCTCATGCGCATTTCTTATTGTACTTTCGGTAAGCTTGGATGGGACCCAAAGCTTCCAGGCGAAATCTTCATGGAGTGCGATACAATCATAGTGGGCGGTACGTTCTTAGACAAGGTTGTCAATAATCTTGGTGTCCGGTAATTGGTCAGAGTTTTCTGATATTTTGGCAATTAAGTCGACAAAGGAATCGGTTTTAAAAGCGTCCGATTCTATATCGACAAAATTACCAAACCTTACAGAAACCTCTTCCATGTCGTAACGAGACAAAGTGTTTGGTACTTTATTTTTCGGTCCAGGGCGATGCTCTATTGAAAACGTGTATGCTTGCAAATGAAGAGTCCAGCGAGCAAGGCGGCCGCTCAGGTCGTTATGAGACATGAGCCATTTAAGACGACTGTGGTCAGTAATCACAGTGGGTGAGGATGTTGTAGAGGTAGATTGATTGTGTGTATGTATGTCTGTGAGAATTTAAGTTGATTGTGATTTATTACGTGCGGTGTGTTCTTGTAATATGTAGCCATGGGAATCTATGTGTATATATGTCTATAGGAGTTTAAAACTATCCGTAATTTCGGGTAGGTGAGAGTGTTGTGTTGTTGAGATTAATCTTGTATATTAATTATGTATGTATGTATGACGATGGGAATTTGTGTATGTATAACTGGGGGGGGAATTTAAGGCTGGTCGTGATTTGTGAGGGGTGGGGTGTTGTTGAAATTTTCTTGGATTTTTCTTAGATGAAATCTGCTATGTGTGTGTATGTGTGTGCGTGTGTGTATATGACTTTCTCGCGCTGGTATTTATATGTAGGTAGAAATAAATTGTTTTCAATATCGACTTTTGGTACTATAAAATACTATCATATATCTGAACTTCCCTAATCCTAGTATGTTTTTATACTTACGATTGCTTTATATTTTCTCATGCTTAAATTTGTCTTAAATTTTGTTTATTTAACTACATCCGCCTTCTTTGACTGGACGACTTTTCTACACCCAGAAAAAAACCAACTTAAATCAGTAAAAATCATTTTAAATTAATAAGGAACATTAACGAAGGTTTATTCATATTGAAATTTCTTATTTCAATATGGAAAAATATTAGTTTACAGTATTAATTTATTAAACTCATTAGTTTGTAGGTATCTCAATATACATTTTTTATTTTAAAAATTATTGACTTAATGTGACTCGTTCTTATATTTAAGCTGCAGATTTTCCCTGATTGTACGATCATGGGAATCGATAGAGTTTCTATGTTCATAATAAGTTTGTTTATCCCTGGCATGCGCTTCGACTGAATGGCGGTAAGTGTGATTGCTAAGAAGATCTTATAAATACTTGCGCATTGATAAGAAATTTGATAATATGTATGTGTACATACATATCTACAAATTGATTTTATGTATGTGTGTATGTATGTGCATACAAATAAGTGTTTAGTCCCTCTTTGAATGCGTTTCTTTTTTTTCGTCATGTGAGGTCTTTTTATTGTTGTTGTAAATATTCGCCTGGTCTTTTGTGTATAGATTTGAAATATTTTCATAGTTTTTTATTTGAAATTAAAAAACGTTGCTTTAATTTTTATCTGCATTTACTTAAAACTTTGTGAGGATTTTCTTCTTTTAAGTAAAACTGAATTCCTGAAGGTACATACTATATAGTAATAGTAACTATAATAGAAATACTTCTTATACTCAATTTACATTCTTTTAAAGTTGATGCAACGTTAGTTAATCAACGTTAGATATTTTTGGGGTATACAACTTCTTCTAACCATAACCTTTTTCTTCACCTTCTACATTTATGTTAGAACTCTTGCATTGCCTTTTAAAAATGTATAAATATTTTTAAATGAAACTGATCTGGCACTCCAGCTTAGGTACTGAAATTTTTTTTGTTAGCCAGCTTACTTCTTTTTTATTTTTTAATTTTTTTATTGATAAACATTTAAAATCAAAAGGGAGTTTTATATTGAAACTATTATACTCATAATTGTTGAGACAATCGCTACTTCTTTTGCGCTGAAATAATTTGAATTGCTTTTGAAACCTTAAGGTAGGATCACACGATTACCGCAATGTACTAATTATTGGTTCATTTTATATGCCAATTGTGTGATTTTGCTATTTATTGCCCCATACGATAACCGAGAACAATATTGTGCTGATTTTCTGCAATCAAATGCAACTCTGGTGCGGCAATCGTGTGATAGGCAACCATGCCCCAATAAAAATTTTAAAAATGCACCATATATATTGTGTTCTCGAGCGGCAATCAAAGTAACCAATACGCGACAATTTTCTTGAATTAATTTATTTTTTCGTGTCTTCATAATTACCGTAAACTTAAATATAATTTATATGCAATTATAAGTTATTTGAAACCTTAACATGGAGCTGTGAAGCAATCTTTAACCCGTATATTTAGTTTTCATTCGAAAAATTCCTCTGCTTTGTATATTTAATGAGCACAAAATATACAAAGCAGATGCAATTTTATTTCTTTTAAACGAATAAACCATATTCCCGTACAAAATAAAACAGAAAAAAATAATTTCTTAAAAAACAACTATTTGCACGTAAAACATAACAAACTAATAACTATTACAACAGCTGTTGATAAAAATTATGTTATTTTCTATATTGCTTAATTTATAAGACTTTTAGAATTTGTCCTTTGGTGGGTATATATAATTTTATAAGATTATGAATAAGAATGCAGTAAGCTGATGTCTTTGCTTACTGTTTAAAATAAAATTTTATTCAATTGGCCCGCTATTTAATAAAAGGAGCTTTTATCTTAAACGCTGATGCAGTTAGAAGCGCGGGAGACTTTCTTGGACTTTTAGATGTATATACTATAGAATTGGATAACATTTATTTTTAATTTTTATGTGTAAAATTTTGTTGCTTTATACTGATAATATGTTTACATTAATAAGGTATATGTTTATTTATTGAAGGGTGAACGCCTATGGCTTTTATTTGATGTTCTGGATGAAGTGGTTTTTTTTCCTTTTTATTAAAGTTCAGCGTATTGTGTATACATTTCTGAAATGTTTAAGTGTGCTTTGTGTGCCTGTCGGACAGAGTGTATGTATTAGTTGATCACTCACTCTCTTTATTAATTTTTTCTTCTAATGTGTCACTACTATTTTTTAGATTTTACTACTTGAAATAGTGAATATTTGTATAATTTTTAATAATATTAATAAACACATACACACATAGAGGTAAATATATGTGTGTGAGTAGTATATTTATGGGCATTCTGGCACACTTGTAGTTTCCCTATAAGGATCATTCTAATTAGAATAGTGTATTTTCCCCATAAGGATCATTCTAATTAGAATATTGTATTTGTCCCATAAGGATCATTCTAATTAGAATAGTGTATTTGTCCATAAGGATCATTCTAATTAGAATAGTGTATTTGTCCATAAGGATCATTCTAATTAGAATAGTGTATTTGTCCATAAGGACAATTCTAATTAGAATATTTATGGACATTCTGGTGCAATGTATTTTCTCCATAAGGAAGGATATTTCCAATACATATATAAGGAAGGATATTCCAATTAGAGTTTAGCGATATTTAGAAACCTGTTACTTTTTCACAGCGATCGAAAAATCACAAATCACAACTGTGACTGAATTTATCAAGTAACAGGTTTTGTAGATATACATAGTTCTTTCATACAAACTGCGATTGTTCTTGCATGCTTACTTTACAGTAAATAAAAGTACCACATTAATTTTTTTATACCTTCAACTTTTGTCAAGAAAAAAAATCGTCAAATCGTGTCATCATCTTTTCTGGCAACTATGTACAACTAAAATTTTTATATTTGCAATTTTATGGTCTCTCTGCCTCTTATATTTTTTTTATTTATTCTCAATATTTGAACGGGGTTGATTCAGTGTGCACACTTCTACCGATATTCGGTAGATTCTACCGAACATGTTTGTGAACTTAACAATCTACCAATTCTACCGAACAAGGCCTGAAATCTACCAAATATTGTTATTTACTAATTTAAGTCGATATATGTATGTGTAAATTGCCTATTTTGCCACATAGCACTGCGGCCGCAGAGCAATACTTTTATGTCATGAAAATCATTAAAACAGAACAAAGAAATCGGTTAAAAACTGAAACTATAAGTAACCTAATATTTGCCCAAGAATTGTGCCTTGTGGACTAATATTTATTCCTACCAATGATTTAATAATTTTTGCACAAAAGTCTAAATTCATAAATGGATTTTACATATAATCTTTGTAGTTAGAAATGTTTGTCAAATAAAAGTTATTTTAGTAGCTTTATAAAACCTATGTACAAACACTGAATTCCTGTTATTTATGTAGGTGTAGAAAAATAAAATAGATTTGTATCGAATATAAATTATTTGCTGGGTTTTTTGTATTAGTTTCTAAGCCTACTACGCTTATTTTTCTTTTGTAATTTTCAAAAATATTATTATTTGTGAATTCTGAAATAGTTCTTGAAAGTCTGTGCATTAGATAAGAGGTTTGTGACTATTCAAAATGTGTGGTTGAAGTCTACTGATGATTTGTTACAGCAACAATGAAATATATAGACAATGCTGAACCACCAGCAAATAAATTTCAAGTTATTTATGTATATTATATTATATATGCATAGCATATTTGTATAAAGGGTAAGGGCAAATAACTGGGGATGACACTTTTTTTTATTGGAAATGCTTCATTGTTTATGGTAGTTTAATTTCCAATCAATCAATCAATCAATTGTGAAGTTTTAAATGCGTTTTTGGAAACTGTTTAGTTTGATACTCCTTGTACCTACTTACACTTTATATCAGTTATCTTCAAAACCGCGCACGCGACTTTTGTAATTCGTTTTCTTATCGGAGTTTTTAAAACACAAAAAAACTTTATTTAATGAATTACAATTTTATTTTAAAAATACATTAATACAATGAACAGCTCACTTTGACTAAATTTTACAAAAGACAATCAATTTTCATTTATTCTTACTTTATATTCTCATTGTTTGCTGATTTTACTTTTTATATTTATTAAAAATAAAAAATTAGTTCTTAACAATAATTTGCTGATTTTGATAAATTTATTAAGTAAATGAACTTTAAAGTTTCGAAATGCAAAAGTAAAAAGGAAATGTAAGTATTACAAAAAATGTTTAAAAAATATAAGTGTAACAGTTTGTTGGTAATATTCTTTAGTAAGCACAAATAAAGTTCATTTACCTATTTTGTTTAAAAAGTCATCAATAGTATCTATATTATTATTATATGTAACTACTCCCCCCTTTAAATTAGAATTCTCCTGAATTCTGTTATTTAATTTTATTTTAATGGTTTTATGATTTGTCCAAATTAAAATTATGAAAATTATTAGTGTGATTGCAATTAAAGTATTGTATCCATATGTTAATTTAGTATGATATTTTAATTCTTTTATATTTTTAATATTATTTTGATGTTCTATGTTAATTTTTCAAGCGTTATTTTATGAGTAAAATTTTTTATGATATTGGTATTTTTATATATATATATTTTTCTTCAGCGTTTTCCAGTATATTTGAAAAATAATAATCTTTGACTCTAATCGTACAATTATTAAAATTTATTAAATAGTTTCCATTTAATACATCATAATCCTTATTACAAGTTTGGTTTATTGTGACGTTATTTGCGTTTTTAATTAAAATAGTATTTATGTCTAATGGTAAAACTTCCAAATCTGTGTTACTTATAAGTTTGCAATTATTTTTTAAAACACAATGATTACTTAATTTTAATTCTTTTAGATGTTTATTTTCTTCAAATTTATAGATTTTATTTTCTAATTCAAAATATATTTCTGTTACATAGTCTATTTCGTTACTGTTATTGTTTGGCAATGGTACTATTGTTTTTAATGCAACTGTTATGAATTTCTTAGGAATTTTTATACCAGAAATTAAAAATGAATTATTAAAATATGCTGTACCTAGCTGAATGTACTTTAGTTTATTGTAATCTATTTCATATGTTTGAATTTCATTGCTAGTTAAGATGCTTGGATGTATCATACCATATTTTGCTGAAATAACATTATCTTGTAATTGTTCTATTTTATTTTTTATCAATTGAATATTGGTTAATTGTTCCAAGTACGAATTTTTATTATGTTCTGTTTCTACAAATTTATGTATATAATTAATTTCTTTCTCTATTTTCTTTCTATCATTTATTATTACATTCTTTAAATGATTTATAGTGGTGTTGAAATAATCATTAATTACAATCTGTTGGTTATTGTTTTCTGTTATTTCATTAATTTTAAAAAGATGGTTTTGTATCGTTTTTCTGTCCTCGTCGTCCATAGTTCCAAATAACCATTTAGATATACTACCTATACCGTTAACTAGTCCGCGTCTTTCTCTTGTTTGCCTTGGTAATAGCGTCATTAGTTTATTTCTAACGTCGTTTATTTCAAAATTTAATATTTCCTTATTATCAATATTCATAGAATTAATGTTATATGTTATGTTGCCTAAAATTTCTTCAAGTTCTTGTAGATTAATAATATGTAAGATTATGTGTGTTTCTTTAACAATTTCCTATTCTCGTGTGTAAATTCTATGTATCCTTTTTGTTCTGTCAATAGTTTAGTTGTCATTAGTCCTGTAATCAGCGGAATCCATATCAGTATCGTCAATATTGTCAGAGTCTGTGAATTTAAGAGGTTTCTTTATATTACAAGGGTGTATATTTTTTAATTTTTCTTTTCTATATCTTGGTTGTTCCTTATGTCTTAAACCCTTATAATTTTTTATATAACCTTCGTTCCTAACTTCCTCATAATCCTCCATAGATTTATTTAATTTTTCTATTACTTTCTTTTTATTTTCATCTAAATTCTTTCTAACTTTTTCTTCATCTATTTTTCCTTGTTGTATATAATTTGGTGTATATTTAGTACTGGAGTGATATCGTTCGTTATAATTCCCCATAGCCCTTTGAATAAGTTGTTTTATTGGAATTTCTTTATTAGTTTTATATAAGATTCTAAATTTTTCTGCTAATGTATTGTGTAATCTTTCGATATCTGCGTTTCCCGTGTGACTGTTTGGCTTTGTAATGTGTAATTGAATTCCTTCTTGGTTAAGAAATTCTTTAATTTGAATTGCATTGAATTCACCATCAGCTACAATTTTCTCTGGTTTGCCTATTTTTGAAAAATGATCTTCAAATTGTTCTATTATCGTAATGGGATTTCTGTCTGTTAAATAATAAGCGGCCCCGAATTTTGAGAATTTATCAATCACTGTTAGAAACCGGAAACTTTTCATTACATATGTGTCTACATGTATAATTTGATTTTTAGTTGTCGGCGTTTCTGTAAGTTTAAATTTTTGTTTTATCGGATTTCAATCATATTTTACTTCTTTGCAAATCTCGCATGGATTAATTACTATCTGAATTAATTCTAACAATTTTGGATAATAAATTTTATATTTGATTTGGTTGTATGTTTCCTGTATGCCAGAGTGTATACTTTCTCTAATGTGATAAAAAGAAATTTGCTTTACTGCTTCTGTCTCGGTTTCTATGTCCTGAGCTCTTCTAGTACATTTAATGAATATTATTTGCTTGTCATTTGAATACATTTCTATTAGTTTTTCTTGTACTACGTTGTAACTATGTTCAGATAACTCGGAAAATATACCTATTTTTCCTTTAGTAATATATCTTCTGATTATATTTCCCATTTCACTAAAATCGGCCTCAGCTACAAAAATAATTCTTTTTCCATTTATTGTTTTCATTTCTTCTACTTTATTGTTGGTTAATATAATTTGGGTTTTATACTTGTTAACTATTTCATCTTTAATATAAAAATGATCCAAAAGATTTTCTTCGGCTGAGTGAATTGTCAATAGAGATACATTATCTTCTTCCACATTATTTATTTTGAAACTATTTTCCTTTTTTGAATTTTCCTGAAAATTAGTTTTTTCATCTTCTGTTTTTATATCAGTATTTTCTAGTCTACTTAAAAAATCTGCTACTCTATTCTCCTTCCCTTTTATGTAGTCTATTTCAAAATCGTATTCTCCCAATTTCAATATCCATCTCTGATGTCTGGGAGACATCTTTTCCTTTATATTTTGAATGTAGAAACTTAATTGGTTGATGGTCTGTCAAGATGTCTTCCGTAGAGGTATGGTCGCAAATAGTTCACACTCCATAATATTGCAAGAAACTCTTTATCCGTTGCTGAATAATTTCGTTCATGGTTGTTTAATGTTCTAGATGCGAAACATATCGAATGTCCTTCTTGTGACAAGACAGCACCGATTGCATAATTAGATGCATCTGTGGTTAAAGTGAACTTTTTTTCAAAATTTGTATATTTAAGAATTGGATGTGAAGTTATCAGAGTTTTTAATTTTTCGAATGCTTCTATATACATTGAATCTTTAATATTTATTTTTACACCTTTTTTTAGATACTTTGTTATGGGCTGTGCCACCTTGGCGTAATCTTTTGCAAACTTTCTATAGTATCCCGTAAGCCCTAGGAAACTTTTTATTTGTTTTTCTGTTTTGGGGATCTCTACTGCTTGAATTACTTTAATTTTTTCTGGATTTGGCTTAAGTCCTTCACTTGTAAGAAAATGCCCTAAAAACTCGGTCTCTTTTTTCATAAAGTTACATTTGTCAATTTGGATTTTTAACTCGGCTTGTTCTAGCACTGTAAATATATCTTTTATGGCCTTAACATGTTCTTTCAAAGATGTACTAAAAATTAGTATATCATCTAGATATACGACACAAGTTTTATTAATATAGTCCCATAGAGTTTCGTTCATTAATCGTTGAAATGTCGCCGGTGCGTTTTTCAACCCGAACGGCATTCGTATAAATTCATAAAGTCCGTGAGGTGTTTCAAAAGCTGTTTTATGTCTATCTTCTTCTTTTATTAAAATTTGGTGATATCCTTTTGCTAAATCTATTGTCGTAAAGTATTGGGCTCGGCCTAGTTTGTCTAACATAGAGTCTATATTTGGAAGTGGAAATTTGTCGTCGATTGTCACCTCATTAAGTTTCCTATAGTCCACTACTAGTCTGTATTTTTTTTGTCCTGAATTATCTAATTTCTTGGGAACTACTATTAAAGGACTTGAATACCTGGAGTTACTTTTTCTAATAATTTTCTGCTGTTCCATCTCTTTTATTTGTCTCCTTGCCTCTTCTTCATGATGTGGAGGATATCTATACAATTTAGCGTTTATTTGTTGATCTGTTATTGTCTTTATTTCATGTTGAATACTTGTTGTGCTGGTAAGTTGATCACCTTCTTTAAAAAACAATTTTTTGAATCTTCTTAAAATATTTTTTATTTCTTTACACTCTTCATTATTAAGATGATCTAATGAAAATATATCCCAATCAACTTCGGTTGATTCCAACGTACAAATCTCCAAGTTTTTATATGGGTTTATCAAAAAGTTTGTAATTCTGTCATTAATTGAAATATATCCCCCATCTATACTTATCATGGTTTTGAAACAATTTAGTAAATCAATCCCTGTTATAAATTTATAATGTCTTCCTTTTAAATCGGTTACTTTCCATCTAATCTTTGAATAATGTGGTATATTAAATTCATCAGGAGCATCTGTTAAAACATCATATTTTATTACATCTTTCTTATTTATGGTACTGAATGGAATTGGTTTTATCAATAAATTTTTCTGAAACTCATTTATGTTATTATCTATTAGGCTAATGCTCGCGCCTGTGTCTATTAAGGCAGGATATATTTTTCCTTGTATTTTTATGTTTATGATGGGTAAATAGTCAGAGGCGGTTTCTGAAAAAACTTATATCCATTATTTTGATCTTACTTTGTTGTTTCTTCTACATTTTCTAACGTCTGATTACAATTACTTTCTATATCTTTATTATCCACTAATCTCCGCTGGTCTTGCCTAAATTGATTACAGTAATTTGGACTGCAATGTTGCTTAGGGTTTCCTACCTGTTGCGAGAATTCATGAACGTTATTTACATGTATGTTATCGATTTCCATAGGTTCTTCTTGCCCTTGCCTAGGATGCGTTAAGCGATTTTGGCTAACGAAATGCCTAGGGCTTCCTGGCTGTAAAAACCTTTGAAAATTACCTGAATTATTTTGGACCCTGTATTGTCCTGAATTGTTTTGGAGTCTATATCGTCCTGAACTATTTATTTGATTGTTCCTATAATTAGGGTTATAATTATTTTGATTATGGTTATTATTGTAATTATTATGGTTATAATTATAAAAATTTGTTTGTCCTCTATAATTTGGATTTCTATTTGAATTTGTGTTGTTAAATTTATTAATTTTAGATTTCCTATACTCCTCTCTAATACAACTGTCTTCAAAACGTCTTCTAGTCAGTATTTTGAATATGTCATTTATGTTTCTTTCGTCATATATTTTGTCCAAAAGAATACCCTGCGTCATCTCCTTTACTGTGTTTACTAAAAGGCTGTCTACGTTTGATAAGTCAATATAATGGTCGTTGTGATAGTATACAGTGAGTTCGTCCGCTTTATATTTAATATTTTGTATTTCTATAATAAGCTCGCTTACCGTATTTACTCTAAGGTTTGATAACATTCGATATATTTGATGAAGTTCCACATTAGGTCTGTACCGCAATTTTAAGGTTTCTTTTATCAATGTCCAATCATCTGGTGCTGGTATATTTATTACTGCATCTTTTGCCTGTCCTTGTATTGTTTTATAGAATATTAGTTTAACTGCTTCTCTTCGAGAATTTTCATCCTGAATTGTGGATAACAAATATTCTGTACTGCAGAAATAGCTATTTACAGTTACGTCTCCCGTTCCTGTGAATACTGGTAAATGATTGATAGTCTGGAGTATGTTTTCTCTGGAACTGTTGCGTAAAGATGGATTTTGCTCTGGTTGTTGCATCTGTTGGATTTGTTGTTGTTGTTGTAGAATTTGTTGTAATTGTTGTTGCAACTCTGTGTAAGCTTGTCTTAAACGATCGAGTTGTTGGTCTTTTCTGGTCAGTTCCTCTGCCAGATTTACTTGTGCGTTAGAGTGTTCCTCCATTCTTGGTCTTTGTTGGTCAAAGCGATGGGCTTTGTTTTTCTTTATTGATAGCCACGGAATTTTTCTGTTTTGATCAATGTACTTTAAAATATACTTTTTACTTAATGGTGTCCAATATGCTTAAAGTTCACTGCATTAAGATTTCTCTTTTTTTTGTTTATTTTCTTAATTGCGTCCACTAATCTTTCTTTTTTTAATGTTCACTGAATTAAGATTTTAATTGCGTCCACTAATCAGATTTAATGTTCACTGAATTAAGATTTTTTATAATTGCGTCCACTAATCTTTTTTAATGTTCACTGAAGTAGTTGTTAATTGAGAGAGAGCAAACAGCGGAGCCACGAACCATGTTGTGGACATATAGTTTAGCAAAGACACAAACCCAAAGTAAATATTAGCCATGATTAATCTCAGACACGAACCTTTTGTATATTCACAAATAGATGGCGCTGTTCGTTGTTATCAACAGCTTTTTCAATGCTTTCACCGTAAATGGCGCTGGTAATTATTTTTTCATTACATGGAGGCGCTGTTTCTTAATTCTCAAGACATATGGTATTGTTGGTTTTTTTAAATATTAGAAAATATCCGTGGTGAGCATATTTTTATGTCTTTCACCACAGATGGCGTTTGATATTGTCATAAATGTTAGGGGTGAATTGATTTCGCTGTGGTTGCTTTTTTAGCTCAGACGCAAGTGCAAATAAGAATATTCAGGCAGAAGCTTTTGCATTTTGAGCGTAAAGGCCGCTGTTTCTTGTTCGAGAAGCAGAGGATAGATAATTTTTTGCTCAGAGATAAGCGTATTTTCTGTATATAAAACGTTACTACGCGAGATTATTCTCATTGTTGTAATAAGTGTACTTTACATAATTTCAAAATTAAAATTTTTGTCAACACTAGCAATAAATAAATAAAAATAAGTATAAAATGAACACATTAAGCAGCAGCCCAATTTTAATATCATTGAACGGCTCACAAATGTCGCTAGATGAGTTTGTGAGATTGTTCTCCGGCAATCGGGAAGAGATGAGCGTTGTCAGCCGGGAAGAGGTATCCGTAAGCCCTCTGTCAATAGAGTTTTCCGACGACGATTTGCCTCCTAATTTATCCATTAGAGACATTTTTGAGACCGAGATAGATGAATATCATGAGATTCCAAACAACCAAATGACATATTTCTACAATAGAAATTTTCAAAAGGAAGAGTTTATGCTGGATGAAGAGGACGATGCTTTCTTGGCAGCGTTTGATTATATGCCAAAAAATGAGAATAAAGATGACATAACCAAAATTTTCATGCAAGAAGAAGAGGGGGATGCGTTGTTGGCGGACTTAAATTTAATATTTTGAAATCAAATGATATGTATAATTAAATTTTTTAAACATAAATTTAAATGAATATGTTCAATGAAACTATTTTTTAAGCTTTAGGTCAGTAAATTTTATATATTTTTAGTTTTATATCGATATTTCGTTAACCTTTGGTTAACTTCTTCAGGATTATATTTATTTTATTTTTTGGTAATTAGTTTTGTCGTTTTTCCTTTTAAGACAAAAACTAATTACCAAAAAATAAAATATATATAATCCTGAAGAAGTTAACCAAAGGTTAACGAAATATCGATATAAAACTAAAAATATATAAAATTTGCTGACCTAAAGCTTAAAAAATAGTTTCATTGAACATATAAAAAAGGTCGAAAAATTAGATAACCAATTTAAATGAATATTTTAAAATGTAAAAATGTGTAAATAAATTTTTGAATCATCAAATTAAATAAGTTTTTTAAAACTTCTAATGGTCCTCTGGTTGAAAGTGTTTATATTAGCGTCCTTTATTGAAATTTTTTTCCTAATGTGATCATTTTCAAAAGCAACAAGTAAGTTACATACTCGTACAGTGTGTGTGAGACTATGTATATCTGTTTAACCAGGAAGCATACACACGTACACACCCCAGCCGTGAATATTTCATTACATGCGTTGCGATACTGATTAAAAAATATTTTGGAATGCGTGTGCCTTATTGATTATAAATTATTTTGGAGTATAGTTTTTAAAGTAAAGTATGTACATACATATGTATGTATAGTTAGAATATCAACAAAGTCATAATATGCATATTTTATTGTTAAGTATTTTAGAAGAAAATTACTAATAAAATGAAAATGAGCGTTTTTTTCGTTAAAAATTTAATTGAGTGTGTATCAGTTTGATAAGAAAAATAAGAAATGTTTTAGGAATTGTAATATTGAACTTGTCATGGGAAAATTAATAATGTTTAAAAATTTTAACACTTTTATGAACGATCATATAATTTCTTATTTAATATTGCTTGTACGTGATACTGGAGGGTTTTGATATAATTTTATTGTCGCTTGTTTATGTTTCTCTCTGTGTTTTTGTACATACCATATACATATAAATAAATGATTGAACAAATTTTTTTTATAATTTTAATCTACATATTTATTTAAAAAAATATCGTAAATATATGTTGTGACAATGTAAGAATAGAAAAATAAAATATATTTTTTAGTTATTTTCTTGATAAAGTAAATATGCGTTTCTTAAGGCACAAACTCCATAATTGTGATAGCTGCAGTAAAAATATTCCGGATATTTAAGTTGTATTTGCTTAAAGTTGATGCAACCAATATCCTCGATGTTGAAAACTCTAATTTGAAGTAGTTTTTCAAACCATTTCTTCTTTTCCACACCCTTAACATAGATTGAATAATGTTTTAAATTGGATTTTAAAAATTTTACAACACTCTTAAATGATATTGATCCGTCATTCCAATTCAGATGATGAAAGTTTCTTGTTAGCCAATTCGCTTCTCTTTGTTTTGCTATTGATAATCTTTTGAAGTTAAACGGTGGTTAAATAAAAAAATTTATGTGCTCCTTATTGTTAAAAACAATTGCAATTTTTTTGCAATGAAGATGTTTGAATTAGATTTAAATCCTTGCATATCGATGAAAACTTTATCCCCAATCATCTTATTTTATTATTTTTTATTTACATTATCTTACGAACTTGACCTTTTAAGGGTATGTATTCTATTATGCGGTCGTGGATGAGTATGCAACAAGCTGATGTATCGGTAGGTATATTGGAGTCTATTTCAATTTCAATTTTTATATCAACAGGACCGTTAGAGAGGGCTTCGTTTTGGTGACTGACATCTACTACCACTATCGGCACACTATTTTTAAATTCTTGAGCAGTTAGAATCGGTTGTGATTCTCTCATGTAGTAGCTTTGTTGAAACCGTAGATACATATCATATAGAATGGCATACTGATCATTTTTAAATTTTATATTTAGATCATCATATGGGTATGATTCGGAATTTAAATGTACTTTTAAATTGTTTAAATTACAATGAACAAACTTATTTTCTTGTTGAAAAGCAATCAACACAAAACGGGGTCGTTCTCTATTTGCAGCCAATTTAACATTCCATATATAGCTAGTTCCTGTATTTAGTTGAGGATTAATGTGACAATCCCAACTGCGAAATGCCATTGGTATAGAAGCACCACTGTTAATAATTTTAATCATGTTCAATTTGCTCAGATCGGATAATTGTACATGCGGAATTCTCCATGAGATGTTTGAGATACTAATTTTTGGTTTGTCAGTAGCAACAGTTGAGGATACGAGTTTTTCATCGTTCTTACTACGTAAGAGAACCAATTCATGTTTACCGCTGAGTATAATTTTATTATAGTCTTCAGCGAAACCTAAAAATAGTTTCAGTGGTACATAGAAATTAAAGTGTCCATTTTAAATATCCAAATCATCGAGTTTGTTCCATCCTGCATTGTACAAGCCAACACTTTCTGTTGGTGATAAGGAAACAAAATTTTTTAGGCTGCTTGTAATCGCTAAATGTCTTGTGTGATCAATTTCTATGCCATTAAGTTCATATCGAATTTCGTCAAAGAGATGCGCCACAAAGTTATTTTTTAATTTTAGATTTAAAAACGAAGATATTTTGCTGTTATTATCATCTAAATACAATACTTCCCTCACCATATATGTAGCTTTCGCTGGGTAGCTGGTAGTCTTGATTTTGTATTGAAATTCGAATCTCATCATTATTGTTGAAGGATTGTAGGTATGGTGTATATGTGTGATAGTCCTTTTTAATTATACTCTCGTCGGATTGAGGTTTTTCTAGAACATCTAGTATGTAACTCATTTCTTTGTCAACCTTAAATTGAGAGACTTCAAAAATTCTTTATTTTCTTGCGTCAAATGTTTTTTGTGTAATGATCGCTTTAATTGTGGTTTGGTTTGCAATAGTGTTTTATGAGTATATCCAATTTTATCCTTAGATTGCTTGACGTTGTATATTATCATTATTTGCCAGATCTCAAATGTATTCGTGTTGTAATTTCCTCTCCTCGGAAATTAATTAAATCACCGTTCTGATCAACTATGCGTGGAGTAAGAGAACTTATCTCTCGGCAGTTAACTGGCAAATAGATAAGATTTCGAGGAATCCCAACAATTTTATACCCTGGGGGGACATTGATCGCAAATTCATGTAATGTGTGTGCTTGTGAGTTATTCGTATATGTGTTAACCACTATACTACATTCAACACGCAAGATATTCACGATGAAAATATTGACTGGTAGATCTGAGTAATGGTCTTCGTTAGGAGCTAGAATTTTCTTATTGAATCCAAAAAGTTTTCCAATTGTGTTATCTTTGGTAAAGTATATGGGATCCTTAGAGCTATTAACTCTAACTTGCATTGTATTGTTATTAGCTTCTATATCAATTTTATTTTCCGGACAATACTGCTTATAGTGATGTTTAATATAATCAACTATATCATTCAATTCATAAGATCCTATTGGTATTTTAATTACATGTTCACCAATATGAAATATATTGTTATAATCATCTACATTGGGAATGCTATTATATGAATGAAAATCAGTTAGAGCACATTCATATTCACCATCCAAACGAATAGGAGGAAAGTAATTAGCAGATAAATCAGATGAGTTTGAGCTAGGAGTAAGTGTTATTGACATTATGATTGTCTGATTACAAATAAGTGAAATTAAACACAGCACTTTGTATAAAAAGGAAGTTTATATTTTATTTAAATATATTAGATACAAATATAGACTTATATATACACTTAACTACAATATTTCATTTTTATTGATCCAAGAATTATGCTGATTGGTAAATCCTAACCATTTAACATATGCCTTCTCGCCTTTAGTTTTAAGAATTTTTTCAACTAGATATGTATTTGGATATCTGGTTTTTGAAAGTTCTTCACCATAGAATCCACCTTTAATAGGGTTACCACGATAGTCTTCTAATATGTATGTAGCTGGATGTGTATATTGAACTCTTTTAATCGTAAAAATTTCTGTGGTCCAATTTGGTGTATATCCTTTTTCAAAAACATGTTTATATTTACTTATGCGCACATGATCTCCCACATTGAACTTTGATAATTTGAATAGTTTTAAGTGGTTATATACCGTGTTTAATGATTTTTTCTCATTTTTATAGTTAACTTGAATCGGTGGCATTTTGATGGTGCGATGAATTTTTTTATTATATGTATTAATCAAGTCTTTGTAAATGTCGAGCCAGTAATAAGACCCATTAAAGCTAAACTCTTTCCACATCATTCCTTTTAATGTTCTGTTAAATCGTTCTACTATTGATGCTTTCATTCTGCTATATGTTGAGTAGTGATTAATGTTGTATTTATTCATCAATTTTCCAAAGTGTTTATTGAAAAACTCTTTACCATCGCCTGTTTGCAAGTTTTTTGGTTTTCGTCCCAGTTGAAAAATATTCTGCATAGCCTGGCTTGTTTCCAATGCAGTCTTTCTTTTCAAGGGTACTGCCCAAGCAAATTTTGAAAATGTATCAATTACAGTCAGCAAAAATCGATAATCTCTATTGTCTGTAGAATAGTTCCCCATTTCAACTAAATCAGCTTGCCAAAGATCATCTATTCCTTTCATAACAACTCTTCGACGTGGAAAATGTTTTCGTGCTTGCTTATGTAGTTCATTTATTAAATTGCTTTTTGAAGTCATTATTTAATGTATTTAGAATTTGATGGGATAAGTTGATTTCAATGTGAGTTCATTTAAATACTGTCGACCAATAGTTTAGTTGTCAATAGTTTAGTTGTCATTAGTCCTGTAATCAGCGGAATCCATATCAGTATCGTCAATATTGTCAGAGTCTGTGAATTTAAGAGGTTTCTTTATATTACAAGGGTGTATATTTTTTAATTTTTCTTTTCTATATCTTGGTTGTTCCTTATGTCTTAAAGCCTTATAATTTTTTATATAACCTTCGTTCCTAACTTCCTCATAATCCTCCCTAGATTTATTTAATTTTTCTATTACTTTCTTTTTATTTTCATCTAAATTCTTTCTAACTTTTTCTTCATCTATTTTTCCTTGTTGTATATAATTTGGTGTATATTTAGTACTGGAGTGATATCGTTCGTTATAATTCCACATAGCCCTTTGAATAAGTTGTTTTATTGGAATTTCTTTATTAGTTTTATATAAGATTCTAAATTTTTCTGCTAATGTATTGTGTAATCTTTCGATATCTGCGTTTCCCGTGTGACTGTTTGGCTTTGTAATGTGTAATTGAATTCCTTCTTGGTTAAGAAATTCTTTAATTTGAATTGCATTGAATTCACCATCAACTACAATTTTCTCTGGTTTGCCTATTTTTGAAAAATTATCTTCCAATTGTTCTATTATCGTAATGGGATTTCTGTCTGTTAAATGATAAGCGGCCCCGAATTTTGAGAATTTATCAATCACTGTTAGAAACCGGAAACTTTTCATTACATATGTGTCTACATGTATAATTTGATTTTTAGTTGTCGGCGTTTCTGTAAGTTTAAATTTTTATTTTACTTCTTTGCAAATCTCGCATGGATTAATTACTATCTGAATTAATTCTAACAATTTTGGATAATAAATTTTATATTTGATTTGGTTGTATGTTTCCTGTATGCCAGAGTGTATACTTTCTCTAATGTGATAAAAAGAAATTTGCTTTACTGCTTCTGTCTCGGTTTCTATGTCCTGAGCTCTTCTAGTACATTTAATGAATTTTATTTGCTTGTCATTTGAATACATTTCTATTAGTTTTTCTTGTACTACGTTGTAACTATGTTCAGATAACTCGGAAAATATACCTATTTTTCCTTTAGTAATATATCTTCTGATTATATTTCCCATTTCACTAAAATCGGCCTCAGCTACAAAAATAATTCTTTTTCCATTTATTGTTTTCATTTCTTCTACTTTATTGTTGGTTAATATAATTTGGGTTTTATACTTGTTAACTATTTCATCTTTAATATAAAAATGATCCAAAAGATTTTCTTCGGCTGAGTGAATTGTCAATAGAGATACATTATCTTCTTCCACATTATTTATTTTGAAACTATTTTCCTTTTTTGAATTTTCCTGAAAATTAGTTTTTTCATCTTCTGTTTTTATATCAGTATTTTCTAGTCTACTTAAAAAATCTGCTACTCTATTCTCCTTCCCTTTTATGTAGTCTATTTCAAAATCGTATTCTCCCAATTTCAATAGCCATCTCTGATGTCTGGGAGACATATCTTTTCCTTTATATTTTGAATGTAGAAACTTAATTGGTTGATGGTCTGTCAAGATGTCTTCCGTAGAGGTATGGTCGCAAATAGTTCACACTCCATAATATTGCGAGAAACTCTTTATCCGTTGCTGAATAATTTCGTTCATGGTTGTTTAATGTTCTAGATGCGAAACATATCGGATGTCCTTCTTGTGACAAGACAGCACCGATTGCATAATTAGATGCATCTGTGGTTAAAGTGAACTTTTTTTCAAAATTTGGATATTTAAGAATTGGATGTGAAGTTATCAGAGTTTTTAATTTTTCGAATGCTTCTATATGCATTGAATCTTTAATATTTATTTTTACACCTTTTTTTAGATACTTTGTTATGGGCTGTGCCACCTTGGCGTAATCTTTTACAAACTTTCTATAGTATCCCGTAAGCCCTAGGAAACTTTTTATTTGTTTTTCTGTTTTGGGGATCTCTACTGCTTGAATTACTTTAATTTTTTCTGGATTTGGCTTAAGTCCTTCACTTGTAAGAAAATGCCCTAAAAACTCGATCTCTTTTTTCATAAAGTTACATTTGTCAATTTGGATTTTTAACTCGGCTTGTTCTAGCACTGTAAATATATCTTTTATGGCCTTAACATGTTCTTTCAAAGATGTACTAAAAATTAGTATATCATCTAGATATACGACACAAGTTTTATTAATATAGTCCCGTAGAGTTTCGTTCATTAATCGTTGAAATGTCGCCGGTGCGTTTTTCAACTCGAACGGCATTCGTATAAATTCATAAAGTCCGTGAGGTGTTTCAAAAGCTGTTTTATGTCTATCTTCTTCTTTTATTAAAATTTGGTGATATTCTTTTGCTAAATCTATTGTCGTAAAGTATTGGGCTCGGCCTAGTTTGTCTAACATAGAGTCTATATTTGGAAGTGGAAATTTGTCGTCGATTGTCACTTCATTAAGTTTCCTATAGTCCACTACTAGTCTGTATTTTTTTTGTCCTGAATTATCTAATTTCTTTTGAACTACTATTAAAGGACTTGAATACCTGGAGTTACTTTTTCTAATAATTTTCTGCTGTTCCATCTCTTTTATTTGTCTCCTTACCTCTTCTTCATGATGTGGAGGATATCTATACAATTTAGCGTTTATTTGTTGATCTGTTATTGTCTTTATTTCATGTTGAATACTTGTTGTGCTGGTAAGTTGATCACCTTCATTAAAAAACAATTTTTTGAATCTTCTTAAAATATTTTTTATTTCTTTACACTCTTCATTATTAAGATGATCGAATGAAAATATATCCCAATCAACTTCGGTTGATTCCAACGTACAAATCTCCAAGTTTTTATATGGGTTTATCAAAAAGTTTGTAATTCTGTCATTAATTGAAATATATCCCCCATCTATACTTATCATGGTTTTGAAACAATTTAGTAAATCAATCCCTGTTATAAATTTATAATGTCTTCCTTTTAAATCGGTTACTTTCCATCTAATCTTTGAATAATGTGGTATATTAAATTCATCAGGAGCATCTGTTAAAACATCATATTTTATTACATCTTTCTTATTTATGGTACTGAATGGAATTGGTTTTATCAATAAATTTTTCTGAAACTCATTTATGTTATTATCTATTAGGCTAATGCTCGCGCCTGTGTCTATTAAGGCAGGATATATTTTTCCTTGTATTTTTATGTTTATGATGGGTAAATAGTCAGAGGCGGTTTCTGAAAAAACTTATATCCATTATTTTGATCTTACTTTGTTGTTTCTTCTACATTTTCTAACGTCTGATTACAATTACTTTCTATATCTTTATTATCCACTAATCTCCGCTGGTCTTGCCTAAATTGATTACAGTAATTTGGACTGCAATGTTGCTTAGGGTTTCCTACCTGTTGCGAGAATTCATGAACGTTATTTACATGTATGTTATCGATTTCCATAGGTTCTTCTTGCCCTTGCCTAGGATGCGTTAAGCGATTTTGGCTAACGAAATGCCTAGGGCTTCCTGGCTGTAAAAACCTTTGAAAATTACCTGAATTATTTTGGACCCTGTATTGTCCTGAATTGTTTTGGAGTCTATATCGTCCTGAACTATTTATTTGATTGTTCCTATAATTAGGGTTATAATTATTTTGATTATGGTTATTATTGTAATTATTATGGTTATAATTATAAAAATTTGTTTGTCCTCTATAATTTGGATTTCTATTTGAATTTGTGTTGTTAAATTTATTAATTTTAGATTTCCTATACTCCTCTCTAATACAACTGTCTTCAAAACGTCTTCTAGTCAGTATTTTGAATATGTCATTTATGTTTCTTTCGTCATATATTTTGTCCAAAAGAATACCCTGCGTCATCTCCTTTACTGTGTTTACTAAAAGGCTGTCTACGTTTGATAAGTCAATATAATGGTCGTTGTGATAGTATACAGTGAGTTCGTCCGCTTTATATTTAATATTTTGTATTTCTATAATAAGCTCGCTTACCGTATTTACTCTAAGGTTTGATAACATTCGATATATTTGATGAAGTTCCACATTAGGTCTGTACCGCAATTTTAAGGTTTCTTTTATCAATGTCCAATCATCTGGTGCTGGTATATTTATTACTGCATCTTTTGCCTGTCCTTGTATTGTTTTATAGAATATTAGTTTAACTGCTTCTCTTCGAGAATTTTCATCCTGAATTGTGGATAACAAATATTCTGTACTGCAGAAATAGCTATTTACAGTTACGTCTCCCGTTCCTGTGAATACTGGTAAATGATTGATAGTCTGGAGTATGTTTTCTCTGGAACTGTTGCGTAAAGATGGATTTTGCTGTGGTTGTTGCATCTGTTGGATTTGTTGTTGTTGTTGTAGAATTTGTTGTAATTGTTGTTGCAACTCTGTGTAAGCTTGTCTTAAACGATCGAGTTGTTGGTCTTTTCTGGTCAGTTCCTCTGCCAGATTTACTTGTGCGTTAGAGTGTTCCTCCATTCTTGGTCTTTGTTGGTCAAAGCGATGGGCTTTGTTTTTCTTTATTGATAGCCACGGAATTTTTCTGTTTTGATCAATGTACTTTAAAATATACTTTTTACTTAATGGTGTCCAATATGCTTAAAGTTCACTGCATTAAGATTTCTCTTTTTTTTGTTTATTTTCTTAATTGCGTCCACTAATCTTTCTTTTTTTAATGTTCACTGAATTAAGATTTTAATTGCGTCCACTAATCAGATTTAATGTTCACTGAATTAAGATTTTTTATAATTGCGTCCACTAATCTTTTTTAATGTTCACTGAAGTAGTTGTTAATTGAGAGAGAGCAAACAGCGGAGCCACGAACCATTTTGTGGACAGATAGTTTAGCAAAGACACAAACCCAAAGTAAATATTAACCATGATCAATCTCAGACACGAACCTTTTGTATATTCACAAATAGATGGCGCTGTTCGTTGTTATTAACATCTTTTTCAATGCTTTCACCGTAAATGGCGCTGGTAATTATTTTTTCATTACACGGAGGCGCTGTTTCTTATTTCTCAAGACATATGGCATTGTTGGTTTTTTTAAATATTAGAAAATATCCGTGGTGAGCACATTTTTATGTTTTTCACCACAGATGGCGTTTGATATTGTCATAAATGTTAGGGGTGAATTGATTTCGCTGTGGTTGCTTTTTTAGCTCAGACGCAAGTGCAAATAAGAATATTCATGCAGAAGCTTTTGCATTTTGAGCGTAAAGGCCGCTGTTTCTTGTTCGAGAAGCAGAGGATAGATAATTTTTTGCTCAGAGATAAGCGTATTTTCTGTATATAAAACGTTACTACGCGAGATTATTCTCATTGTTGTAATAAGTGTACTTTACATAATTTCAAAATTAAAATTTTTGTCAACACTAGCAATAAATAAATAAAAATAAGTATAAAATGAACACATTAAGCAGCAGCCCAATTTTAATATCATTGAACGGCTCACAAATGTCGCTAGATGAGTTTGTGAGATTGTTCTCCGGCAATCGGGAAGAGATGAGCGTTGTCAGCCGGGAAGAGGTATCCGTAAGCCCTCTGTCAATAGAGTTTTCGGACGACAATTTGCCTCCTAATTTATCCATTAGAGACATTTTTGAGACCGAGATAGATGAATATCATGAGATTCCAAACAACCAAATGACATATTTCTACAATAGAAATTTTCAAAAGGAAGAGTTTATGCTGGATGAAGAGGACGATGCTTTCTTGGCAGCGTTTGATTATATGCCAAAAAATGAGAATAAAGATGACATAACCAAAATTTTCATGCAAGAAGAGGGGGATGCGTTGTTGGCGGACTTAAATTTAATATTTTGAAAACAAATGATATGTATAATTAAATTTTTTAAACATAAATTTAAATGAATATGTTCAATGAAACTATTTTTTAAGCTTTAGGTCAGTAAATTTTATATATTTTTAGTTTTATATCGATATTTCGTTAACCTTTGGTTAACTTCTTCAGGATTATATTTATTTTATTTTTTGGTAATTAGTTTTGTCGTTTTTCCTTTTAAGACAAAAACTAATTACCAAAAAATAAAATATATATAATCCTGAAGAAGTTAACCAAAGGTTAACGAAATATCGATATAAAACTAAAAATATATAAAATTTGCTGACCTAAAGCTTAAAAAATAGTTTCATTGAACATATAAAAAAGGTCGAAAAATTAGATAACCAATTTAAATGAATATTTTAAAATGTAAAAATGTGTAAATAAATTTTTGAATCATCAAATTAAATAAGTTTTTTAAAACTTCTAATGGTCCTCTGGTTGAAAGTGTTTATATTAGCGTCCTTTATTGAAATTTTTTTCCTAATGTAATCATTTTCAAAAGCAACAAGTAAGTTACATACTCGTACAGTGTGTGTGAGACTATGTATATCTGTTTAACCAGGAAGCATACACACGTACACACCCCAGCCGTGAATATTTCATTACATGCGTTGCGATACTGATTAAAAAATATTTTGGAATGCGTGTGCCTTATTGATTATAAATTATTTTGGAGTATAGTTTTTAAAGTAAAGTATGTACATACATATGTATGTATAGTTAGAATATCAACAAAGTCATAATATGCATATTTTATGGTTAAGTATTTTAGAAGAAAATTACTAATAAAATGAAAATGAGCGTTTTTTTCGTTAAAAATTTAATTGAGTGTGTATCAGTTTGATAAGAAAAATAAGAAACGTTTTAGGAATTGTAATATTGAACTTGTCATGGGAAAATTAATAATGTTTAAAAATTTTAACACTTTTATGAACGATCATATAATTTCTTATTTAATATTGCTTGAACGTGATACTGGAGGGTTTTGATATAATTTTATTGTCGCTTGTTTATGTTTCTCTCTTTGTTTTTGTACATACCATATACATATAAATAAATGATTGAACAAATTTTTTTTATAATTTTAATCTACATATTTATTTAAAAAAATATCGTAAAGATATGTTGTGACAATGTAAGAATAGAAAAATAAAATATATTTTTTAGTTCTTTTCTTGATAAAGTAAATATACGTTTCTTAAGGCACAAACTCCATAATTGTGATAGCTGCAGTAAAAATATTCCGGATATTTAATATGCAGCCAATATCCTCGATGTTGAAAACTCTAATTTGAAGTAGTTTTTCAAACCATTTCTTCTTTTCCACACCCTTAACATAGATTGAATAATGTTTTAAATTGGATTTTAAAAATTTTACAACACTCTTAAATGATATTGATCCGTCATTCCAATTCAGATGATGAAAGTTTCTTGTTAGCCAATTCGCTTCTCTTTGTTTTGCTATTGATAATCTTTTGAAGTTAAACGGTGGTTAAATAAAAAAATTTATGTGCTCCTTATTGTTAAAAACAATTGCAATTTTTTTGCAATGAAGATGTTTGAATTAGATTTAAATCCTTGCATATCGATGAAAACTTTATCCCCAATCATCTTATTTTATTATTTTTTATTTACATTATCTTACGAACTTGACCTTTTAAGGGTATGTATTCTATTATGCGGTCGTGGATGAGTATGCAAAAAGCTGATGTATCGGTAGGTATATTGGAGTCTATTTCAATTTCAATTTTTATATCAACAGGACCGTTAGAGAGGGCTTCGTTTTGGTGACTGACATCTACTACCACTATCGGCACACTATTTTTAAATTCTTGAGCAGTTAGAATCGGTTGTGATTCTCTCATGTAGTAGCTTTGTTGAAACCGTAGATACATATCATATAGAATGGCATACTGATCATTTTTAAATTTTATATTTAGATCATCATATGGGTATGATTCGGAATTTAAATGTACTTTTAAATTGTTTAAATTACAATGAACAAACTTATTTTCTTGTTGCAAAGCAATCAACACAAAACGGGGTCGTTCTCTATTTGCAGCCAATTTAACATTCCATATTTAGCTAGTTCCTGTATTTAGTTGAGGATTAATGTGACAATCCCAACTGCGAAATGCCATTGGTATAGAAGCACCACTGTTAATAATTTTAATCATGTTCAATTTGCTCAGATCGGATAATTGTACATGCGGAATTCTCCATGAGATGTTTGAGATACTAATTTTTGGTTTGTCAGTAGCAACAGTTGAGTATACGAGTTTTTCATCGTTCTTACTACGTAAGAGAACCAATTCATGTTTACCGCTGAGTATAATTTTATTATAGTCTTCAGCAAAACCTAAAAATAGTTTCAGTGGTACATAGAAATTAAAGTGTCCATTTGAAATATCCAAATCAACGAGTTTGTTCCATCCTGCATTGTACAAGCCAACACTTTCTGTTGGTGATAAGGAAACAAAATTTTTTAGGCTGCTTGTAATCGCTAAATGTCTTGTATGATCAATTTCTATGCCATTAAGTTCATATCGAATTTCGTCAAAGAGATGTGCCACAAAGCTATTTTTTAATTTTAGATTTAAAAACGAAGATATTTTGCTGTTATTATCATCTACAATACTTCCCTCAACATATATGTAGCTTTCGCTGGGTAGCACATATAAGTCTTGATTTTGTATTGAAATTCGAATCTCATCATTATTGTTGAAGGATTGTAGGTATGGTGTATATGTGTGATAGTCCTTTTTAATTATACTCTCGTCGGATTGAGGTTTTTCTAGAACATCTAGTATGTAACTCATTTCTTTGTCAACCTTAAATTGAGAGACTTCAAAAATTTTTTATTTTCTTGCGTCAAATGTTTTTTGTGTAATGATCGCTTTAATTGTAGTTTGGTTTGCAATAGTGTTTTATGAGTATATCCAATTTTATCCTTAGATTGCTTGACGTTGTATATTATCATTATTTGCCAGATCTCAAATGTATTCGTGTTGTAATTTCCTCTCCTCGGAAATTAATTAAATCACCGTTCTGATCAACTATGCGTGGAGTAAGAGAACTTATCTCTCGGCAGTTAACTGGCAAATAGATAAGATTTCGAGGAATCTCAAAAATTTTATACCCTGGGGGACATTGATCGCAAATTCATGTAATGTGTGTGCTTGTGAGTTATTCGTATATGTGTTAACCACTATACTACATTCAACACGCAAGATATTCACGATGAAAATATTGACTGGTAGATCTGAGTAATGGTCTTGGTTAGGAGCTAAAATTTTCTTATTGAATCCAAAACGTTTTCCAATTGTGTTATCTTTGGTAAAGTATATGGGATCCTTAGAGCTATTAACTCTAACTTGCATTGTATTGTTATTAGCTTCTATATCAATTTTATTTTCCGGACAATACTGCTTATAGTGATGTTTAATATAATCAACTATATCATTCAATTAATAAGATCCTATTGGTATTTTAATTACATGTTCACCAATATGAAATATATTGTTATAATCATCTACATTGGGAATGCTATTATATGAATGAAAATCAGTTAGAGCACATTCATATTCACCATCCAAACGAATAGGAGGAAAGTAATTAGCAGATAACTCAGATGAGTTTGAGCTAGGAGTAAGTGCTATTGACATTATGATTGTCTGATTACAAATAAGTGAAATTAGACACAGCACTTTGTTTAAAAAGGAAGTTTATATTTTATTTAAATATATTAGATACAAATATAGACTTATATATACACTTAACTACAATATTTCATTTTTATTGATCCAAGAATTATGCTGATTGGTAAATCCTAACCATTTAACATATGCCTTCTCGCCTTTAGTTTTAAGAATTTTTTCAACTAGATATGTATTTGGATATCTGGTTTTGAAAGTTCTTCACCATAGAATCCACCTTTAATAGGGTTACCACGATAGTCTTCTAATATGTATGTAGCTGGATGTGTATATTGAACTCTTTTAATCGTAAAAATTTCTGTGGTCCAATTTGGTGTATATCCTTTTTCAAAAACATGTTTATATTTACTTATGCGCACATGATCTCCCACATTGAACTTTGATAATTTGAATAGTTTTAAGTGGTTATATACCGTGTTTAATGATTTTTTCTCATTTTTATAGTTAACTTGAATCGGTGGCATTTTGATGGTGCGATGAATTTTTTTATTATATGTATTAATCAAGTCTTTGTAAATGTCGAGCCAGTAATAAGACCCATTAAAGCTAAACTCTTTCCACATCATTCCTTTTAATGTTCTGTTAAATCGTTCTACTATTGATGCTTTCATTCTGCTATATGTTGAGTAGTGATTAATGTTGTATTTATTCATCAATTTTCCAAAGTGTTTATTGAAAAACTCTTTACCATCGCCTGTTTGCAAGTTTTTTGGTATTCGTCCCAGTTGAAAAATATTCTGCATAGCCTGGCTTGTTTCCAATGCAGTCTTTCTTTTCAAGGGTACCGCCCAAGCAAATTTTGAAAATGTATCAATTACAGTCAGCAAAAATCGATAATCTCTATTGTCTGTAGAATAGTTCCCCATTTCAACTAAATCAGCTTGCCAAAGATCATCTATTCCTTTCATAACAACTCTTCGACGTGGAAAATGTTTTCGTGCTTGCTTATGTAGTTCATTTATTAAATTTCTTTTTTAAGTCATTATTTAATGTATTTAGAATTTGATGGGATAAGTTGAGTTCAGTGTGAGTTCATTTAAATATTGTCGACCATCATATTTCTTACATACCCATAAATTAACTCATTTATCTTTTTAATCATCTTTTGGCATATAATCAAACGCTGCCAAGAAAGCATCGTCCTCTTCATCCAGCATAAACTCTTCCTTTTGAAAATTTCTATTGTAGAAATATGTCATTTGGTTGTTTGGAATCTCATGATATTCATCTATCTCGGTCTCAAAAATGTCTCTAATGGATAAATTAGGAGGCAAATCGTCGTCCGAAAACTCTATTGACAGAGGGCTTACGGATACCTCTTCCCGGCTGACAACGCTCATCTCTTCCCGATTGCCGGAGAACAATCTCACAAACTCATCTAGCGACATTTGTGAGCCGTTCAATGATATTAAAATTGGGCTGCTGCTTAATGTGTTCATTTTATACTTATTTTTATTTATTTATTGCTAGTGTTGACAAAAATTTTAATTTTGAAATTATGTAAAGTACACTTATTACAACAATGAGAATAATCTCGCGTAGTAACGTTTTATATACAGAAAATACGCTTATCTCTGAGCAAAAAATTATCTATCCTCTGCTTCTCGAACAAGAAACAGCGGCCTTTACGCTCAAAATGCAAAAGCTTCTGCCTGAATATTCTTATTTGCACTTGCGTCTGAGCTAAAAAAGCAACCACAGCGAAATCAATTCACCCCTAACATTTATGACAATATCAAACGCCATCTGTGGTGAAAGACATAAAAATATGCTCACCACGGATATTTTCTAATATTTAAAAAAACCAACAATACCATATGTCTTGAGAATTAAGAAACAGCGCCTCCATGTAATGAAAAAATAATTACCAGCGCCATTTACGGTGAAAGCATTGAAAAAGCTGTTGATAACAACGAACAGCGCCATCTATTTGTGAATATACAAAAGGTTCGTGTCTGAGATTGATCATGGCTAATATTTACTTAGGGTTTGTGTTTTTGCTAAACTATCTGTCCACAAAATGGTTCGTGGATCCGCTGTTTGCTCTCTCAATTAACAACTACTCACTGAATTAATATTTATTTAATATTTGGGTTTTATTATTTCAGAATCCTGGAGGGTCCCGTAGGATGCGCAGGATTTTTTTTCTTATTTTGTTATTAGAAATTTTCGTTTATTCGACCACTGGATCCTGTTAACTGCCTTTAGATCCTACCGACTGTGCCACTTTTGTAATTCGTTTTCTTATTGGAGTTTTTAAAAAACAAAAAAAACTTTATTTAATGAATTACAATTTTATTTTAAAAATACATTAATACAATGAACAGCTCACTTTGACTAAATTTTACAAAAGATAATCAATTTTCATTTATTCTTACTTTATATTCTCATTGTTTGCTGATTTTACTTTTTATATTTATTAAAAATAAAAAATTAGTTCTTTACAATAATTTGCTGATTTTGATAAATTTATTAAATAAATGAACTATAAAGTTTCGAAATGCAAAAGTAAAAAGGAAATGTAAGTATTGCAAAAAATTTTTAAAAATATAAGTGTAACAGTTTGTTGGTAATATTCTTTAGTAAGCACAAATAAAGTTCATTTACCTATTTTGTTTAAAAAGTCATCAATAGTATCTATATTATTATTATATGTAACTCGCGTGCGAGTGCTCTCACAATAATTAAGAGAGCAATAAGAGATAATTTGTATTTTTATTTAATGTGTACTCAATTGTTACTACAATCAGGGCTACCACTTTAATCTCAGACTATTCATATGAGCCAGTTGTGTAGTCACAGTTTACCAGACAACAATGGATTCTTTTTAACCCGCCAATGGTGACGCAAATTTGACTTTGATCAATGGTGACGCCGGTCTCACGCACCGGAATTTTCAACTAAAGATTTTTGCAAATTTGTTATTAATATTTCATGTTTTTTTTAATTTATGCTCTTTGAGAATAAAGCAAAGATATTTATTTGATCAATTTAAGCTCTTTTATTTCAATATTAACATAAAAAAAAAATTGTTTTATTAGAGCAAGAACAACAGCGATTTTAGTAAGACATGTTTCAAAATTAAGAAAAAAAAACAAAAAATCACATATTTTAATCTTTCGACATTAGGAACTTTTACAAAATAAATAAAAAAATAAAAAATAAAAAAATAATGAAAAATATATACTTGGTTATTTTATTCGCATACACGGTGACACACGGTCTCATGTACCGGATTAGTAAAAAAATATACAAAGTGTGCTCACGAAGCAGTTTCGTCATTGGCTAATAGTAGGAGATGTTCAATGAGGCAGCTACTCGAAATTGCAACCAAAAATAATAACAGGGAATAATGTTATTCGAATTTTTTAACACGCCCGGTCTCACAGACCAATAGGACACCAATGGCGGGTTAAATTAGTTTAATTTCAAGGTTTTCTATTTTTTAGAGCTTGAATAATCATATCTGAAACTAAGTTACTATATACTATTTTAAATAAATCAAATGAGCATTAATCTGTTTTTGAACACGAGAAATTCACTCGAATTAGAGTTTTACAAATATATTACAAATATGTCTTGGCAGCCCTGCCATAAGAAGAACAATATATATTTCGCTCAAAAAGCGAAGCACCAACACAAACATAAGAGTGAATGTATATGTGTGTGGATCGCTGCTGTGCAGGGCACACGGGGGGTGGGATGAAGATAAATATATATATATATATAGTAGAAATTGGATGACGTACCGGGAAATCCTCGTGAAACTTGTATTGCCAATTGGTGGAGATGGTGAATAATCCCAGTTGCTTTGATGTTGAATGTTGGTTTTTTACTTTTGTTGGTTGGTTGCTTTGTTTTTCGTATACCTTTCCTTTACTTATTTGTATTTATGTATGGATGTATGTATGTATGTACATATGTAATTGTATGACGTTTCATCTCCTTTATTTGTTTGGGAAGTAGGCAGACCAACGGAGAAGCAGACAATGATAATGGCGATATGAAGATTTAGTGGCACTCCAATAGATGCGTCTTGAAAATATTAATGTACTTGTAACGATGAAGCTAATTTTTTCCTCACTCAGGTTCAAGCACAGAACAATAATTTATGCCTGTAAGTTTATCTGGTAACTTAAAACCAATATATTACAACAAGCTTCTTCATAGCACTTATAACAAATAAATCACAGAGAAAATCCTGTTTTTTTTGTTTATTTTTATTTTTTTAAAATAATTTTATTTATAAATTAAGTTTCTATGATTTATTAGACTTCCTTTTAAAAAACAAATTTTTGTACTTTTTTGTTTATTTTTATTGATATTTCACTAATGTTTGATTGCCAAGTTTCAAATGATGACTGACTTTTTAATCTCAATGCGACTCACTTTAAGATCAAAAATTCTCTTGCTCAAAGCAAAAGAAGCAAAATAAAATGAGCAAAGAAACAGTGTTACCGTGCGTAAACATTCCGCCCCCCTTGCTATATTTCAATAGCAACGAGGGACGTTCTACAATGATATAAAAAAGGGTGTGAAATACATATGTGTTGTAATTAATTAATACAATTTATAATTCAAGGATGCAATAAAAAAGATAGAATTCAAATTTGATTTGCATAAATATAAGTATACGGTAAATAATTACAATGCGTATAAGTATTGTATAAAAATGTTATTATAAAGGTAAAAAATGTGTAGGTGAAGACAAATTTTTAAACTGCAAATTTCTCGATGATTATCCATCCCAGCACAGTGTCTTGCGCCAATGGGGACCCAATAGAGGCAGTTTGTATACCGCTCCGGATTAACCTGGGATACACGTCCGCTCCCAAAACAAAGTTGATGGTGTGGCTTTCAAAAAAGTCGGGATCAGCCAAGCGCAAGTTGCAATAAGCGTCAGTGACGCTACGATCCAGGCGTTTTGCTGGCGGCCTTTCAGTTAGATCATCTGCAACACGGGCCTTCACAGTGAAGGTCCCTCCTCCTCCATCAAACCGGGTGCGAAACTGGAAGTGGCACCACTTGTCCTCGTTGAACCTTTCAAACGGTAGATGATACCGTTCGACTAGAAAGTCCGCGAACTAGGCTCCATTCTTTGTCCAAATACATTCTGATAATGACGGTAGGGACAACAGTGGCGGGGTCCGCGCGGCTCAATAGCTGATTAACCCTGGTGATTTCGGGAGGATGAAGAAGGGTGTGATGGTTACTATTGTAGTGGCTGCAGCGATCACGACTACGGCAATTTTGGAGGCGATGAGAATGGGCAAGACAATTTTTACAATAACGATGGCGTTGGACGACGTCCAACCTGGCTGACACGAGCATTTTGTTGAATTTTGCTCATTTACGCAACGGATGATCTTTATGACATAAACGACAGTCGGGAGCCTTAGCCCTTAGGTGGACGGTGAGCTTGAGCTCTTCAATGGGGGAGTCGTGACTGCGGCGACGATGATGCATATTTGCTGCAACGGGGAAAAAATAAGGGGGGAAAATGATTTGTCATGATGACGGGGGAATTGTGAGTAAAATTAGTTTTACGATCGGCCGAGTAATGGTGCCATTGGCAGTGCGTACCTCGGCAACCCGTGCCTTGCTACCGGAGCCGCGAAAAATCTTATCGATGCAACCGAGACGCCATTGATTAGGGGGTAAATTTTCTTGCTTGACAACTACAAGATCGCCAATTGCAAAATCTCTTTGGGGAAATTTCCATTTATTTCGTTTGTGAAGTTCGCCTAAATACTCATCTTTCCACCCTTGAGCCAAGTGATGATGAAGTATTTTTAGCTTTTGCCAACGATTTACATAGCTAAGAGAATGGTTGGATAAGTCAGGCTCTGGTGGAGATAAGAGTGGAGTAGGGATGTAACGAATGTTCGCATTCGCTTTCGCATTCGCAAATTATTCGCTTACTTTTGCTATTTGCATTCGCTTTTGCATTCGCTAAAATGCATGCAAATATTTCAAGCGAGTACTAAACCAAAATCCAGCTGTGTTCGGATATATTTATCAGTTTTTGAAAAAGATTTAAGACTAGTCTGTTCAAACTTTTGAAGAATGTTGAGCACCATTCATTACCTCGCACATAAAGATTTTAAATACAAACAATTTTGACTTGCCGTTTTTTGTTGTAAATTCTATGTCAAACAATTGCCACGCATATTATTTCGCATGAAAACATAAATTGTTAAAGATACATTTCATATGTTTTTCCCAAGATGAACAAAGTACTACTTCTCCAAAATTGTTTCATGAATTCATGCCAATTTTTTGTTAATATGTATCTTGGCAGCATTTCACATGAAATATTGAACAGAGTACCAGGATTTAGGACCAAAGTACGAATGGGTTGATTGCCTAACATTTTGAAAATCTATTATTATCGATACTTATTTTAATACAATTTTATAAATATATCTTTCTTTCTTAAGAATTTAATAAACTAATAAATATTTGCTCAATTCAAGACTCAATTTAAATAAAATGCTATATGTAGTACATCTATGTATATAATGCAATTTCATATGGATTTTTAACGTATTGCAAGTATTTGCATGCGCTTTCGCATTCGCATTCGCTTTCGCAAAAATTCAAATGCATTATTCGTTTTCGCATTCACATTCGGTAAACTGGTATTCGTTACATCCCTAGAGTGGAGTTCCAACGAGGAAATGACCTGTGGTAAGAGCGCATAAATTGGTTGGGTCTTCACTCATTGTGCTTAACGGTCTTGAATTGAGACATGCTTCAATTCGCACAAGCATGGTCGTGAATTCTTCATACGTAAAACTTTGAGTGAGGCAAATCTTTTTGAAATGTGATTTAAAACTTTTTACCCCGGCCTCTCAGAGGCCACCCATATGAGGAGCTCCAGGAGGGATAAAATGGTATTCGATGGGGCTAAAACTGTCTTGAGATAAGAGACCTTTTTGCATAAGAGGGAAGAACTGCTGCTTATCTTGACGTAAAACGTTAGAGGCGCCGACAAAGGTGGTGCCATTATCGGAGTAAATTGCATTGGGGGTTCCTCGTCGTGAGAAAAAACGCGCAAATGTGGCTAAAAAGGTTTGTGTTGAGAGCTCTCTGGTGGCTTCCAAATGTATCGCCTTGGTGGAAAAACATACGAAAACCAGCACGTAACCCTTAGTAATTTTGCAGCCCCGACCCGCATACGATTTTATGTCGAAGGGTCCGGCAAAATCGACTCCTGTGTTGTAGAAAGGGCGAGATAAACTTGTACGCTCGGGGGTTAATGCCGCCATAATTTGTTGGCTGATTTGACCTTTATGTCTTACACAAGTTATACATTATGATAAAATCGTTTTTATCAAAGTTTTGAGTCTCGGGACGTAATAACGTAGTCTCATTAGGCGATATAATAGCGAATTTTGACCATGAAGAGAGTATTGATGTAAATATTTAAGAAGTAATCGTATAAAGCTGGCATGATATGGTAGTAGAATGGGGTAACGTTCATCGTAAGTTAATGTAGGAGAATTTGCCAAACAGCCATTAATTCTCATAGTTCCGTTAGAGTCCAAAAATGGGTTGAACGTTAGAAGCGAACTTTTGCGCGACAGCGGTTTTTGTTCCAATAACTGTGAATACTCGTTGCTGAAATGTGATTTTTAACAGGCGATTATCAAACGACTTTTGACGAAAACGATTTCTTTAGTTAAGAGCTCGTGGTTGATGTTATCAGACTTTTGCTTGGCGCGCAGACAGTTGTAAAAACGAAAGATGTAACATATGACTCTTAATGCACGAGGAAGGTCAGAAAACTTTATAAGAATATCTTCGGGATGCACTGTAGTGGTAAGAACGCGTACTGGCCGTATTTCTTCTTCCGTGTCAAAATCAGCCTTTCTTGATGGCCATTCATTATGAGCAAGTTTGAGCCATAAAGGTCCATGCCACCACAAATCATTTGATGACAATTCAGTAACCGTCGTACCGCCAGATGCCAGATCAACTGGATTATTTTTGGAGTCCACGTGAGACTAACAATCCTTGCCTACCTTTTCAATAATAGAGGAAATTCGATTTTCGACGAAAGTTTTCCACTTGTGAGCCGATTTTTTCAGCCATACTAACACAATGGTGGAATCTGTCCACAAGAAGATTTTGTAATCCTTGAGGCTGAGCTGAGATTGAGTAGACTCTATGATATTTGCCAGTAGTTCAGCTCCGCATAACTCTTTCCTATATAAGGAAACAAATTTCACTGGCGCAACTTTCGTTTTGGCTGCCAGAAGATGACTGGCGACATATCCTTGGAACTCAGAGCGAAGGTAAATGGCTGCTGCATACGCTTTTTCCGACGCGTCACAAAAGCCGTGTATTTCGACCTTATCGGCGGGATCAAAATCAATGAAACGGGGAATTTTAATTTGTTCAATGTTTATGTAGTCATCAAGGAATTCATGCCACTTTTACATTGTCGGGAGGTTCAAATCTTCGTCCCACTCAGTACCATCCTTCAATATTTGTTGCATAATGATTTTCGCTACGATGATTTTGGGTGACAGCCAACCTGCTGGGTCGAATAATCTTGCTATTTCAGATAGCACATATCTCTTTGTAGTGAAATTGCGATTGGGTGTAGTTTTAAGTTTAAAATAAAAATAATCGCCTCCAGCGTTCCATCTGAGGCCTAAAGTTTAGGTTATGCTGGAGTCTGACAATTTTAGAAACTCTTCATCCAGCAAGTGTGTCGACGGTAGCCCTTGTAGTAACATTTAATTGTTTGCCGTCCATTTGCGAAGCGAAAAGCCTGCTGTTGCAAGAACTTTTATGAGTTCATCGCGTGATTTCAGCGCCGATGATATTGTGTGTGCTCCAGAAAGGACATCGTCAACATACATATAGTTCCGTATTACTTCGGCCACGTTAGGGTGAGCGGTTTCGTTCTCCTTGGCGAGTTCTAGCAACGTCCTGATTGCTAGGTAGGGGGCACAGTTCACGCCGAATGTGACTGTTTTTAACTAGTGGTCTTGAATGAATTCAGTTGGAGAATTTCGATGTAAGATTCGCTGAAAGGGGGTATGAGAGGGGTGGACCGAAATTTGGCGGTACATCTTTTCGATGTCCGCGTTAAAAACGTAGCGGAAAAATCTCCATCTTAATACAGGGTGGGTCAAAAGAAACCAAGGGGTGTAAAAGTTTAATAACTTTTTTGTTTATTAACTTTTTTTATTTTTTCTTTCAGATTATATAATATACAAAATGAAAATTTTTTTACACTAAGTATGAAAAATTATGTCTCTTAAATGACCACCGTTTTCAGCTTCGCACTGATGGGCTCTTTTTAGAGCATTTTCCATAACATCTTTCAAAACTTGTGGCTGTAGCGCTCGAATTTCTGCAACAATGTTTGCCTTGAGTTCAAGGATTGTCTCTGGTTTGTTCACATACACTCGCTCCTTCAAAAAACCCCAAAGAAAATAGTCGGGTGCTGTCAAATCTGGCGATCGCGCTGGCCAAATAATTTCCGAATTTCGAGAAATTATTCGCTCTCCAAAAATTTGACTTAAAAGTGCCATTGTGTCTCGGGCAGTATGGGCAGTGGCTCCGTCCTGCTGAAACCACATACCAGGTCTGTTTTCAAGAGCAGGACGTAAAAATTTTCTATCATAAACCGATACCGCTCTCCATTTACGGTTACAGCACTTCCATCTTCATTCTCGAAGAAGTAGGGCCCAATGACATTTTCAGATGTGATCCCACACCATACTGTACACCTGATAGGGTGCAATTGGCGTTGGTGAATGGCTCTTGGATTTTGAGAACCCCAGAACGTACAGTTATGCTTATTAACAAAGCCATTCAAATGAAAATGAGCTTCTTCACTCATAATCAAATTTTCAATAAAGTTGATTTCATTTCTGGCCAACTCTTGAAATTCAACTGCAAAATTTAGACGTTGCCGATGATCTGCGGGTTTTAATTCTTGGACCAATTGCACCTTATATGGGTATAACTGTAAATCTTTTTTTAAAATGCGCCGTAGTGACGTACGAGACATTTCTAGCTGAGCAGAACGCCTTCTGCCAGATGTTTCTGGTGCTTCGTTAACACTTTGCTGTACTCGTTCAATATTTTCCGCAGTGCGACTTAAACGTGGTCTACCGGTTCGAGGCAAATCTCTTACGCTGCCATGTTGGTGATGACGATTAACTAAGCAACGAATCATCGCTTCAGAGGGCGAAATTCTGACGTTAAAATGTCGACGATATGCTCTTTGCGTTAAAATAATTGATCTCTGGTTTAAATAATAAAATTCTATTGTTCTGGTTCTCTGTTCAGTTGTGAACCTCTCCATTATAAATTCTCCAAGTGTTGTCTATATAATCTGAAAGAAAAAAAAATTAATAAACAAAAAAGTTATTAAACTTTTACACCCCTTGGTTTCTTTTGGCCCACCCTGTATTAAGATCATTAAGTCTGCTTGTAGAACTGGGCCAGTATGAAGCAGATCGTTGAGGCTGACGCCGTTTGATGAGGTATTTGATGCATTAAACACCACACGTAATTTGATCGTGGTGCTATCTGGTTTTAAAACAACGTGGTGGGGCAAATAATATGTGCCGCTGTCACCACTTACGGGGGCTACTTTGGCGATTTGGTCAAGAGCAGAATATTCGGTAATAACTCGATCATATTAAGCTTTGAGTTGGGGGTTTTTGATCAATCGCGCTTTATTTCGGAGAAATTGGGATAACGCGATTTTTCGGGATTGACCAATATTTAATTTTTCGGGGTGTTCTGATTTTAAAGGGAGTGATGCAACCTACCGACCATCCTGATTGCGGAAGGTAGTCCAGGTGTACAGATTCTCGCAGTATTGGCCCTCTGGTGATGATTTTGCTTTCTTAGGTAGATCTTCAAGCTCCCAGAAACGTCGAAGTTGATTATCCAACGCGATGGTGCTAAAAATGATAGAATTTCCTTTTTACATGGATTTGCGGTTACCTTGCCGGTAATTATCCATCCGAAAACAGTTTTCTGCGCAACCAAAGACTGTTGTCTATCCCAGTGCAGCCCATGTTGAATTATTTTTGGGTAGACATCTCCACCGAGAAGTAAGTCAATTTCGGACCCATCGCTGCGGTAAGTATCGGCTAACTGCAAATGTGAAAAACTGCTATATGCCGGCGAGGATGAGGGGTAATATGCAAGCTGTCCTGTCAGCTTATTTATGACTAATGCCTCTGAAAACATTTCAAACGATGGATCGATAGGAGAGCCTATTTTAATGGGGCATGTCTGCGCTGAGGTAGCTGTTAATGAATCACCCAAACCATGTATTTGAGCTTGGAAAGGTCGCGTGCTAAGGCCTAGACGGTTTTGTAATTTTCGTGAAATGAAAGTTGCCTCAGATGCAGAGTCGATTAGCTCGCGAACTGTATATTTGCAATCGTCCTGATATACGTCAACGATAGCTGTGCCTAGGAGGACGGATTGTGAAGTGGAGGTTAGATGTGCCGAGAACGACTGCAGCATTCTGTCAGCGGCTTGCGCTGACGTTGAGGGGCTCATATCTAAAGGAGAATGATTATTGTTTAGTTGGTCTGAAGAGGGGGAGAAATGGCTGGGGTTGTATGGGAAGATCGTTGTGCAGTTGATGCGCGACGAAGCAATGTATGATGTTTTCTTTTGCACGTATGGCAGGCATGTTTGCTTTTACATGTTTGAGATCCATGAAAAGTTCCCAGACAATTGGTATATAGATTTTGTCGCTTAACCGTAGCATAGCGTTCTTCGATTGGCATTGCTAGGAAGACGGAACAAAATCTGAGGGGGTGAAATTGCAGACAATGGGCACATTTTCCCATTTTTTCTTTGGAAATATTGGTCTGGTAACTTTGAAGCTTTTGCCTTGAAGACGAATTGGATTTATTCATCTTAGTCGGCTTCGCGAGTCTTGAACCATTCGAGCTCGCAAAAGTTGATCGAATATCAGCAACCGATTCTAAAGTGTGAAAACGAGATGTTAGAAATACATCAAGCTGCGTCCAAGTGGGAAAATCGGTGGTATGCGGCAAAGATTGTTCCCATAAATTAAGGGTAACTTTAGGCAAACAGGTCGAGCAGATATACACGAATATTGAATCCCAGTTCTCTGTTTCAATTTGAAGTAAACGAAGATTTGTAATACAATCGCTAATTGCACGTTGCAGACGCCTAAGATCAGAACGAGTTTCCCGCGGCATCGGTTTTATATTGAAAAGTGATTTCAATTGTGCGTTGACTAGGACCCTCCTGTTTTCATAACGATGCATAAGGTTCTGCCATGCCATGTCGAAACCTTCGTTGGTCATGAGGCAAGTTTTAAGAAGTTCACGTGCTTCGCCTTGCGTCTTTTTCATCAAGTGGCAAATTTTTTCTACGGGTGAGAGACGTTTGTTGTTGCGGTACAAGGCAGTGAACATATCTCGGAATGTCGGCCAGGATTTGTAGTCGCCATGGAAAAGTTCAGTATCGCAGGGGGTAAGGATATATGTGAGGTCATATCGACGTTTTTTTTAGCTGATGGGAAAACTGTTTCAGCCTGGATACGAATATTGTCGCTGTATTTGTGAATAGTTGCGATGATCTCTGTATAGGCTTCAAAGGTAGAATAAAAACGGGTTTTTAATGCTGCCATTTCAATTTCTTTTTCAATTGTTTCGTATTTATCCAGCGCTGTTTCGTAGAGTGTCTCGAAACTAGACCATATCTTCTCAAGCTGTCGTTCTTGAGCCACCAAAGTATGAAGAGTGTGCACCTCTTCTTTCAAGCTTTTAAAATAGATTTGAAAATCTATCACGCGATCAGAAGCGCGTATTAAATTTTTTAAAGTTGCCATTCCAATTAAAAACGGTAGAATTTATTGACAAAAATAATTTATGGGGGTTTACAATTCAAAGAAATCTTCAAAGGTACTTATTATAAGCGACCTTTGTTCGATTGTTGCAAAAAATTTTTAAATTTCCACAGATGCTTCGTATAAGCGACCAGGATATATGGGAGAAAATTTAAGAAAATTGTCAGTGGTGCCTCGTATAAGCGACCAGTATATGGGGGTTTATAAAATTTGAAATAATTAAATAATTTTTCAAATTATTTGTTTCACGAGTGGGAAAAAATTTAAGCAAATTTTCAATGGTGCTTCGTATAGGCGACCAGTAGATGGGGGTTAAATAAAGTTGAAATACTTAAATAAATTTTCAAATTATTTATTTCACGAGTTGGAGAAAATTTAAGAAAATTTTCAATGATGCTTCGTATAAGCGACCAATATATGGGGGTTAAATAAAGTTGAAATAATTAAATAAATTTTCAAATTATTTATCTCACGAATTGGAGAAAATTTAAGAAAATTTCCAATGGTGCTTCGTATAAGCGACCAATATATGGGGCTTAAATAAAGTTGAAATAATTAAATAAATTTTCAAATTATTTGTTTCATTATTTCATGGAGTATAAGTATATGTGTAATGATCTGACATATGTGTACGCCGGGGGTTAATTACGGAAAAAAATTGTATTCAATAATACAAATATATTTTAAGTTTTCATCGATTTATTAAAAAATAAAAATAACATAACAATTTATTTTTCGTTTTATTACTTTTCGTGCTACCCTCGTAACCATTTATTAGTAAAATGTTCTTGTGTATCAGCTGCTGCGTTTGGCTTACTGACCTATATATTTTTTCAGAAGTAAATGCATACATACATGTAAATGTTTATTCTGTTGTATTTTGTGGTTGATCTTTCACTCGCTGGTTTAGTGAGCAAGAGTGCCAAAAAAAAAACACAAACTTCTTTAGTACATAAAGAGTATCAGATTAAGAGATTCTTTATGACATTTACTTTCAAGGCAACGTTTTTTTTTTGTTTTGTCTCTTATTCCTTATGTTGATAATTTTAAATTTGCTGCCGCTGTTGATATTGATGTGTTCGTAATGGGTGTTTTTTATTGAGGTATAGAACTTTAAGTTGGCATCACTTTTTTAACTGGCGGCCATTTTGTCAGCTGTCAAGTGATTAATATTTAGTTTGGTTTGCCATTTCATCATGAACAGGTTGACAAAAAAACAACGCTTGCAAATTGTGCAAATTTATTTCGAAAATAATGGTTCAGTTCGCGAAGTTTACCGCAAGCTCCGTCCATTTTATGGTCGACATAATCGTCCATCAGAGCAATTAATTCGGTTAACCATGGATCGTTTTCGCACTACGTTTACTCTATGTGATAATACGCATCCGCAGAGACGTCGAACAGTGCGCACCGAAGAAACAATTGCCGCTGTAGAGCAAAGTGTTGAAGAGGACCCGAATGAATCGATTCGCCACCGTGCACAGCAATTGGAGCTTTGTCCATCAACTTTATGGAAGATTTTGCGCAAAGATCTTGGCTTGCGACCTTACAAGATCCAGCTTGTGCAAGAATTAAAGCCGCGAGACCATGCAATGCGTCGTGATTTTGGTGTATGGGCCGAAAATGAGATTGATCTCGATGCTGATTTTCATCGCAAAATTTTGTTCAGTGATGAGGCTCATTTTTGGTTGAATGGCTACGTCAACAAGCAAAATTGCCGCATTTGGAGTGAAGAGAATCCACATGAGACCCTTGAGACAATATTACATCCACAAAAACTGACTGTTTGGTGTGCTCTATGGGCTGGTGGAGTCATTGGGCCATACTTCTTCCGAAATAATGCTGGAGAGTCAGTTACCGTTAATGGAGACCGGTATAGAGCCATGATAACCGACTATTTTGTTCCCGAATTGGATGGCATGAATGTGGATGAGTTGTGGTTCCAACAAGACGGCGCTACATGCCACACAGCGCACGTCACAATCGATTTATTGAAGGAAACATTCGATGAGCGCATAATTTCGCGGAATGGACCTGTCAATTGGCCACCAAGATCGTGTGATTTGACACCATTGGATTATTTTCTTTGGGGATATGTGAAGTCGCTCGTCTACGCCAACAAACCAGAAACGTTAGGGGACTTGGAAGCCAACATTCGTGGCGTTATTGCCAACATACGGCCCCATATGCTCGAAAAAGTGGTTGAAAATTGGACCTGTAGAATTGGCTTTATTCGAGCCAGCCGCGGCGGCCACATGCCCGAAATCATATTTAAGCATTAATGGCATAAAATTATCCTTCCAATAAAGCCAAATTGATGGACATTAAAGCGATTTTCTTGTGTTTTATTTCAATTTGAAGTTCTATACCTCTAAAAAACACCCTGTATGTAGGTATGTATGTATTTATATACTTGCTTATACTTGTACATTGACCAACAGAAGAATATAAAAATGAGATGTTCTATGACATATTGTTTTTCAAGGGCAAATTCCAGCGAAAATACAATAGCAACAAGACTTTTTCTTCTGTATGTCGTTTGCTATGGTCTCCTTTTAGCTTTGCAATTAATTTGCTTTAACTTTTTGGCTGCGGGGAACAAAATATGGGGGGATACATACATATGCAGTTGATAGGCGAGTAGATTTTTAAAACCACAAATTTTGTTTTTGCTTTTTCTCTGTTTAAGCAATAAATGTAAATTTGTTTGTTACTTGGTAAGTATGAATGTGAGTATGTACATATGTATGTATTTTTATAAGTTATTTGGTAAACCGTTAGCGGTTTTTTTTTGTAAAACATAGAAGGAACACCAATATTCGAGAAAAATGGAAAGTTTTGTCGTTAAACTAACGTCTTATGACGAGACTGTACACATATGTTCAAATACGGGGTTTATGCACCATTTGTTGCAAAAATGGCATATCTCACAAAAGGGTAGGTTATACCATTTTTGGATGAAAAATGGAATTTTGTCGAAAAAAAGGGGTTTTTATGGAAAAAAGGGGGGTTTCCGGATAGCAAAGGGCGGTGCCGGGTTCTGGATGACCCGGATCCGGCTCGAAGGACCAAAATGTGCAGGGCTCACGGGGGGTGGGATGAAGATATATATATATATATATATATATATATATAGTAGAAATTGGATGACTTGCCGGGAAATCCTCGTGAAACTTGTATTGCCAATTGGTAGAGATGGTAAATAATCCCAGTTGCTTTGTTTCAACTTTGTTATTTGTTATTGAGCTTATCATTTTGTTAAATGAAAGTTTATAATATAATAACTCTAGTTGTTCTAAGAAGCTTTGGGTAAAGGTTCTCTGATGATCTGCATTAGCAACAGTGAAATGCGCATAGGATCCAGCTAAACCCCTCAATACTCAATTTCAATGTATTTTTAATAAAAAAATATTTTACTTAATAAGTAAAATATTAATTTGTGATTATTAGTGCGTTTAAAAAATTTTTAACTTAAATTGTAACAATTCCTATAAAAAACTCTAATTAATAAGTATTCAAATCTTAACCCCCTTATGCAAAAAAATATTTTACTTTAGCTTTAAAGTTCATATTAGTTGCCAAGCACTTTAAGGCTAACATAGCTTTGTTAAGAAATCATATGCAAAAGACAACTTTAATTATTTTGTTATCTAATAATGAATACTGGTAACACCACCGTGTTCAACAACCACTTCACAGCTCATGATGTACAAAATCGAATACAATTTCATTCGGGTATTCAAATAATTTTTTATTTTATTAAATAAATTTTCATTATCTTGAAGTAAAGCAACCTAATTTAAAAAATATGAGCTTCTGACATGGTAATAAAACAGATAAACACAACTATGAAGTAAAAGTAAAAAAAATGTGAAAAATTGTCACAATTTGTTTTATTCAAATGAAACGAGTATTTGAATATCCAGCTTTTTTCGATTTGTTTTGATTGTATGTACATCACTAAAATATTTTTGTATAATTGTATTTATTTTAATATTTTTTTATGGATTTTGCTATGTCTTTCGAATCAGTTGGATAATTTGGTGATGTTTCCCATTACATGACAGAAATAATAAATTTAAGATAAGAGCAGGCACTTCTAGCTTCATTTTCAGATGTAACATGAATCAGTATGTGCTATATTAATAAAAATATTTGAGGTACAAAACACACATTTTGGAAATATCAACTTAGAGTAGTCTTAACAAACGTGGGTGCCTACTTTAGTATTTTTATACAATAATTTTTTTAGAATACAACTTTACTTAACATTGCTTGGCAAAGCTTTATTAAGTTTTTTGCATAAGACCCTAAGTCTATAAAAAAAATAATTAGGCCCGACCAGAGTCGGACATAAACTTAGTGATAGTTATAAATAATACATAAGTAGTGATAATCAAAAAGGAAAAATAAATATATTTTCAAGCCGTCCCATCTGGCTTGTTAAGTATAAGACCTCTTGTGTCCCTCTTTTTAAGGCGCATGTGTCCAGTAAAGTTCAAAATATTACGAGCAAGCGGATTAGGATGCGACTCTAGTTTTGTTAAATATTTGCTTGCGTATTTTGCAATTTCTTCAGTCACTAGTGGCATATTATATATATATATATATATATATATATATATATATATATATATATATATATATAGTAGAAATGGGATGACTTACCGGGAAATCCTCGTGAAACTTGTATTGCCAATTGGTAGAGATGGTGAATAATCCCAGTTGCTTTGATGTTGAATGTTGGTTTTTCACTTTTGTTGGTTGGTTGCTTTGTGTATACCTTTCTGTTACTTATTTGTATTTATGTATGTAAGTATATTTGTATGTACATATGTATATGGCGTTTCATCTCCTTTATTTGTTTGGAAAGTAGGCAGACCAACGGAGAAGCAGTAAAGGCCCCAAACATCAGACAATGATAATGGCTATATGAAGATTTAGTGGCACTTCAATAGATGCGTCTTGAAAATATTAATGTACTTGTAACGATGAAGCTAATTTTTTCCTCACTCAGGTTCAAGCACAGAACAATAATTTATGCCTGGTAACTTAAAACCAATATGTTACAACAAGTTTCTTCATAACACTTATAACAAATAAATCACAGAGAAAATCCTTTTTTTTTTGTTTATTTCTCTTTTTGTTTAACAATTTTATTTATAAATTTAGTTTCTATGATTTATTAGACTTCCTTTTAAAAAACAAATTTTTGTACTTTTTTGTTTAGTTTTATTGATATTTCACTAATGTTTGATTGCCGAGGTACAAATCATGATACAATAATACAGGTAGCCGCGAATCTACAACAAATGTACAACAAATAAAACAACAGTGATTTTTATTGCTGTTTTGTGATTGACAAGAGAGGAAAACAATATACATGTACTTGCGTTTTCTCTTGGCTTTGCAAAGCATTTTTGTATTAGTACAGTTTTAATAGGCACTGTGTGTGTGTGTTGGTAAAACATAAGCACAATTTGGCAGATCAAATCACAAAACAAGCAAATCAGCTGGCGCTTCGCGGTTACCTGTATAATTGTATCATGGTTCAAATGATGACTGACTTTTTAATCTCACTGCGTTGACTTACACGGGCATAATTGTGCTGGCATAACATGCCAGTTTGTTGGTGAGAGAGGCAAAGAGAGTGGTTTTGCGGTTGGCATAACTTTTCAACCAGCTTCAACCCCGCATTAGCAGCATAAAACCAATACACATACAACTTAAAAAACAGCAAATGTTAAATGAATAATAAAAACACTAACACACACACAGCTGTGTATACGAATACATTTTGTGCCAGATGAATTAGTCTCGTGTAATTTGGAAAAGAACAAAAATTGTGCGGCTTAAAAATTGTTCTCGTCTAAACTACCTCACTGCGACTCACTTTAAGATCAAAAATTCTCTTGCTAAAAGCAAAAGAAGCAAAAGAAAATTGGCAAAGAAACAGTGTTACCATGCGTAAGCACTGCTTTATATATAAGTACATATATTTTGTTATTTACTTTTAAAGCAGAAGAGCTGAAATGTGTTAAATCGTGATCACAGACTGTCCCACCAGATTAGGGGATTTGTCCCCAAAATGGGGATTCCGCTTCTCATTTGGGTACAGAATTTCGTGGGGAGGGATTTGGGGACTTTTCATTTAGAGCTTTAACATCACTTTTTCTTAAAAGAGTATTTTATCTAAATACTATATTTACGTTTTATGGGGTTTCTTCTAATTTTACAAATTATTTTAAAATAGTTTTATTACTGGAATAATATTTTTATAAAGCGAAAAAAATGGAAATTCGCGAAAAGTTACAAAATTAAAAAAAAAGCCGTAATATTGATTAAGAATTGCTAAAACTGTAAAGTGCGCCAAAAATGTACGAAAATTCGTAAAAATTTACTAACAGCGGGATGATAATAAAGTCTAATATTATTAAAAAATAAAAGCAAAAAAGTTTGCAAAAATTCGCGAGAAGTTGATTAAAAATCGCCAAAGCCGTAAAAAATAAAAAAGTATTAGTAAAAACGCGAAAAAAAATTGACTAAATGAATTAAAGAAATTACTAAGCCTGTAAATAGCAACATTCGCAAAAAATATAAAAGAAAATTATTTCCTTTTATACTTTTCAATAAACACTTTTATTTTTATATATGTGAAATATTTGAAAGCGGACCACTGAAATATATATTTATACTTCAATATCAGGTTCTTATGGTGTTACTGCCGTTTTTAAAATAATTACGTAGCTGGCTACCAGGCAACACCTTTTGCCAGTGGCACTTGTAGTCGTGTAGCCTGCTGTGGTCTATGTGTTTAATGTATAAGTTCTAATGACACTCTGTTAAAAAATTCAAATAATTCCTTCAAAATGGTTAAATGTGTTTGCCATTCACTGAACTTTTGCAACTCACAAGTGGCAAAATCAATTCCCACTTCTGTAGATTTTTTTGTTATTTCTCGCACTCTCCATTGCGAACGCTTAAGAACAAATAAATACAGTCAAATCCCGATAATTCGTACCCCGATAAATCGTGATTCCCGATAATTCGTAACAAACTGTCGGTCCCTTGAAAAAATCTCGTTAATTCGTAAAATTTCCATACATTTTGGTCCCCTCTATAATCGTAATTTTGTTTTTCAAATAAAATCTCCTTTACCTTTTATAAATCGTAATTGTTTGCTGACAATCACTTATAATTCGCAATAGAAAAAACAGAAACATAGAAAGAATGATTTATTGTTTACCGCTATTTTTTGCGTGGGTTTTTGCTTTTGCTTGTGTGTGTTTATTTTCTTAAGATCAGTTTTTTAATGAATAAAGAAAAATGTCAAAGCGCACGCATTTAACTCTGCCGGTGTTACAAAAATAACAAATTTTTATTTTGTATTTTATTTTTAGCAACAGTTTTCTATGTTTCTTTTTGTCGTTTTAGTAAATAAATTGAAAACCCCCGTTAATTCGCATTTATTTTATATTAACCCCCTATAATTAGTAAGAAATTGCCGGTCCCTTGCGATTACGAATTATCGAGATTTGACTGTATTCGATTTAATCAATTTAGGTGTTGACTCAAATAAATTTGACAAACTTGTACTATTATCAAACACATAAGAAAAGCTGTGCAAAGAGTTTTGAAGCAATGTATTGAGTTACAGCATCATTTTAAAATGATATCAAACAACAATATTGACAAAATATTTTTGGGTACAAAAGTTCGGATTTTTCTTTTGAAATGTGGATTTTTTGGGGACATGATGATTTAAATTGGGGACAAGAGGCAAAGTTTTTCTGGCAGCACTGAACACAGTCACTGTTTGATTTCACTGCTGCTCTTCTTATTAGATTTTCTCAAAATAACAGAACTGCTACAAACAAAACACTGCTAATCACAGTGATCACAGTCACAGTTTAAAAGAACAGCGAATTAGAAATCACGTTCACAAGGAGCAACATTATTAAAAAATCACGTTATCGCTCATCACTAATTCCAATACATACATATATTCCCACACAAAGTTAACTTCAAATGCGAATATATATTTTTCCCATAAAAAGTTTAACAAAGACATTTTTGTAAATGGAACAATTCGTATGAGATTCTCATTTGAGTAATTTTCTTAAAATGAGAGTTCGATTGACTCACAAATATGTATATAAAAGACCAATCAAAATTTCTTTTTAGTTATTATGGAAAAAATATTGATATAATGTTAGTTTCTGAGACTCATTTGACCTCAAGAAGCTTATTTAAAATAAATGGTTACACTTTATATGATACAAAGGACCCGAGAGAGAGAGAGAGCATGTGGTGGATCAGCAATTCTGATTAAGTCAAGACTCAAGCATTATGTCCTTGACAACGTTAGTGAAGAATATTTGCAAGCAACGAATATTTTCGTAGAAAATTTTTGTGCGAATTTCGTGATATCATCAATTTACTCACCTCCCAGATTTTCAGTTACCGAAGATCAGTACGAGAAGTTCTACAAATCGCTTGGATCTTGTTTCGTGGCAGCTGGTGACTACAATGCAAAACATACGTACTGGGGATCGCGTCTTGTTACACCTAGAGGTCGAGCCTTGTTCAATACAATCTCAAAAATGGGCTTAGATGTCATTTCGAGTGGGGAGCCTACTTACTGGCCTACTGACGTAAGAAAAATTCCAGATGTTATAGATTTTGCCGTCACTAAAAATATTCATAGGGACTTAATTCATGTAGAGGCCTCTCTAGATCTGTCCTCCGATCACTCTCCAACAATAGTTACAATTTTCAACCCACTAAGGAGTGATTTAACTAACTCATATGTGAAGATGATTAATGGAATCAACTGGCTGGCATTCAAAAAATATCTTAGTAGTCACTGCGTAGAAAACATTCAGCTTAGATCATGCGATGATATTGAATTTAACATTGCCAATCTTAACGAAAATATTAAACATGCTGCTGAACACGCCACTACCTCCTATCCGCAGACCGGCTTTAACAGAATTTATTCTACGGAAATTGAACGTCTTGTATGTGAAAAAAGGAGAGCTAGAAGAGAATGGCAACAACACAGATCACCCCTAAATAAAATCAGACTTAAAGAATGTACTAAACGACTCAAAGAGCTGCTATCGTCGGAAAAAACTGCACTACTGGAAAAGTATTTAGAAGGTCTTGATGTAATGTCCGCATCTAATTACTCTTTATGGCGCACTACTAGAAATCTTAAACGACCCGTTGATATTAAATCACCATTGCGTACTGCGACCGGAGGCTGGGCAAGAAGTGATAGTGAGAAAGGCAACTTATTTTCTGAGCATTTAAAATCTATATTCACTCCCAATTCATGTACGGGTGCTGCTGATTTACCGTGTGTAGTTTCTCTACCCCCTCGTCCCTTAAGGTTTAAGATGCGTGAAGTACAAAAAGTAATTGCTGAACTCAACCCGAAGAAAGCTCCAGGTATTGATGGCATTAGTAACAAAATGCTCATGAACTTGCCTCATATTGCAATAAGAATCCTGCTATTTACTTTTAATGCTATTTTAAGAATGCAGTATTTTCCACATAACTGGAAACTGGCCAAGATCAAAATGATTCCAAAGGCGGGCAAAGATCTTACCAAGACTGAGTCATATAGGCCTATAAGCTTACTATCTACAATCTCAAAGCTTTTCGAAAAGCTGCTCATGACTAAATTGTCCAAAATTTTAACTGATAATGGGTGCATTCCAGACCATCAATTTGGCTTTAGAAGTCAGCACAGCACGATTGAACAAACGCATAGATTGGTCCAAGTTGTAAGAAGAACATTTGAAGAAAAGAAGTATTGTTCTGCTCTCTTTATTGATGTTTCTCAGGCGTTTGATAAAGTATGGCACGAAGGCCTAGTTTTAAAATTGAAGACATATCTGCCAATAAACATTCAAAAGCTTTTGGAAAGTTATATTATTGATAGGAAGTTCACTGTTGTGGAAGGAGAGTTCAAGAGTGTGCCCGAAACTATATCTTCTGGTGTGCCCCAAGGTAGTATTCTGGGTCCTGTCTTGTATTTAATATATACTTGTGATATGCCTGTGAGCAATAATATCCATATTTCTACTTTTGCCGATGATACAGCCTGTATGAGTGTGCACGAAAACCCTTATGAGGCATCCCGCAATCTCCAGGAACATATCACCCAGCTGGAAATATGGCTGAACTTATGGAGAATTAAAGTCAATGAACAAAAGTGTGTCCATATAACGTTCACCCTAAGAAGAGATACTTGCTCCCCCATTCGAATCAACAATCAAAATATTCCTCAACATTCCCAAGTGAAATACCTTGGTATACACCTCGATCGAAGACTTACATGGAAACATCATATTGACTCTAAGTTAACTCAGATGAAACTTAAGTTAACTCAAATATATTGGTTGATTGGCAGAAACTCAACACTCAGCCTAGACTGCAAACTTTTATTATACAAGTCGCTTTTGAAGCCAATATGGCGCTACGGAATTCAGTTATGGGGCACTGCTTCAGCTTCCAATGTCGAGAGAATCCAACGAAGGCAAAACAAAATTTTACGGTTAATAACATCGGCTCCATGGTACATCCAAAATTCTATTATACATCGAGATTTAAATATGCCACTAGTGACTGAAGAAATTGAAAAATACGCAGGCAAATATTTAACAAAACTCGAATCACATCCTAATCCGCTTGCTCGTAATATTTTGAACTTTACTGGACACGTCCGCTTAAAAAAGAGGGACACACGGGCTCTTATACCTAACACTCCAGATGGGACTACTTGAAAATACTTTCCCCCCTTTTTTTTTGATTATCACTACTAATGTATTATTTATAACTATCACTAAGTTTATGTCCGACACTGGTCGGGCCTAATAATTTTTTTTATAGATTTAAGATTTGAATACTTATTGTTAGTTCATATATGAAGATACAATAAATAAATACATGCATTAAAAAAAAAAAAAAAAAAAAAAAAAAGTTATTGTTATTCAAACATCCTTGAAATTACGTTCAACAACAATGGTAAGAATGAAGTTTAACACAACATTAGAATTTTTTTATTTATTATATGAAAGTTTAAGAAATACATATAAAATTTAAATAATTTTTGTTTGTTTTTAGATCTATCAACAAATAATTAACATTGCCCAAGAAATAAAATCAGAATACGCAAAAATTTATGATATTCCCTTAAATGAACATTACAAGATTTTAAATTTTGAATGGAAGGTTACACAAAATGGATCCAAAGCTATTGCATATTTAAACAAAAATAAGTGGTTTTATCTTCCGCAAAGAATCGTTAAATATTTAAACAGAGAGGATCCTTACTTAGCAAAAATGAATGACAAAATTTGGACAATTATTTACAGAGGACGTCAATCACCAAATGGTTCAGCAATATTCGAACTAAACTATAGCTAAATTTTTTATTTGTCATAAGAAATTTTATGTAGTTGCAAACTTTTTAAAATAATAAATGTGTTTAGTAAAGTGAAGTGAGATCCGCTTATTTATTGATTTTTTTATGTTAAACATGCGCATGCACGTCAACAAAGTGAATTTGAAATTCATTTTAGGAAAATTAAGTTTGAAAAATTTAAATTTAAATGTATATATTTCAAATTCATTTTAAATTTTATGAAAATGAGAGTATGTTTTAAATGAGTTATCTTATTTATTTTCATTTTATTAAAAAGGATAGGACATTTAAAACTTTAATGAAACGTAAACATGGCATGTGCAAGACATGAAATTTAAACATGCATATACAAGACACATGGTCATATGTACATATATGTATGCATTACAATGTTGTATTACTTTTTTCATTTATATGGAAACTTTCAAAATTCTTACCAAAAAAAATACATCAAGAAAAATTCCCATAAGGAAGGATATTTCCAATACATGCATTTTCCCATAAGGAAGGATATTCCAATACATGTATTTTTCCATAAGACATGCGTATGCATGCTTTTTCATGTCACAGCATCTAAAAAATTTAATGAAAGGTAAACATGCATGTGCAAGACATTGCAATGTTTTATTACTTTTTCCATATTTTACATGGAAGTTTCCAAAATTCTTAACAAAAAAATAATAATAACATGAAAAACTATTAAGAACGAAAGACATGCGTATGCATGCTTTTCTCATGCCGCAGCATGTAGATATATTTTGCTTTACTCTAATTTTCATTTTAAGAAAAAAGGATAGGACATTTAAAAATTTAATGAAAGGTAAACATGCATATGCAAGACACAAGCGCATACTTGCTTTTCTTACACATACCGCTATACGCAGGTGCGTTAGTTAAATCGAATTTTAATTTGTTCTGAGAAAAAACTAATTACAAAAAAATATATTTCTATGAAGGACAAACAAATATTTTTCCTTTATTTCTTAAACTCACTAATTTACAAGATCGTAAATGTAGATGAATATGAAGATTTTCCAATTACAGATAATTTTCTATAGACGAATGTATGCATATATTGTGTGCAAAAAAAATATAAAATAAGACACTTTTCTAAAAAAAATTCTAGTCTTGCAACATCATTCAAAAAAGAAGCGTTGTGTGAAAAAAAAGAAAACTTGAAATTTTCATTGTTATACACATATGTGCATAGATTTAAATATTTTTAATTCATAATAGGTAAGTTAAATAATTTTAAAAATAGTAACCTTTGATTTCTAACGTTTAACGTCTTACACAAACAGTCTATAAATTTGCTTTATAAAATTTTTTACTATATTTAAAAAACGATTGTACAAAAATTATATGATATCAAATTTAGAATGTAAAGAATGCAAAAGAGCTTTCCTAACTGAGGAAAATTACAGAGAGCACGAACGAAGTCATGCTTCAAGCTCCAGCATAAGTCGTGTAAAGCATGTAAAAAGTGCTTTTGAAAAAAGGCTTATGACACTTTTATATGACAACCACAACGAGGAATGCCTGCTCACAGAGGTGTTTATGAAAGAAGCTGTGGAGCCATTAAAAAAAGAAGTTGACTACCTTTTAAAGAATAATGGCGTTCCGAAATTTAATATGGAGATGTATGGCTTATATGCTTGTCCCAAAATGAGTGACTTAGAAAATACTACAATAGAGGTAAAGCATTTTCAAACCAAACTGAAGGAAGTTTTCGATATTGATGAAATTTAAATTTTAGATTTTATTTTTCATTTTGCCTTATAATTACTTTTATTGTTATCCAATGGATTTCTAACTGTATAGAGGTGTAGAAAAATAAAATAGATTTGTATCGAATGTAGATTATTTGCTGGGTTTTTTGTATTAGTTTATAAGCCTACTACGCTTATTTTTCTTTTGTGATTTTCAAAAATGTTATTATTTGTGAATTCTAAAATAGTTCTTGAAAGTCTATGCATAAGATAAGAGGTTTGTGACTATTCAAAATGTGTGCTTGAAGTCTACTGATGATTTGTTACAGCAACAATGAAATATATAGACAACGCTGATCCACCAGCATATAAATTTCAAATTAAGATGATTATAAATAAAAATTATAATAGTTATATAATTAATTTTTTATGTTTATTTTACGTAGATTGATTAGATCACAACAAACTAGCCATCATGGAAGCATTATTCTCTGTGATGACTGTTTACAGAGTTTCCATTTTCATCATTGTAAAAGACAGATTTCTTATGCACCCCAACAAGATAAGCCAATATTACAATTGACTAATTACAATAATAGTATAAATGTACCTTTTATAATATACGCTGGTTCGGAATGCATATTTGAAAATATTCAAACTTGCATTCCGCGTGGTGATGTTTCGTCAACAACATTAGTTGATAGACATATTCCTTACGCAATGTCGTATTTTATTAAATGTAGTTTTGATGAGGAATTAAATAAGCTGTGTACCTTTAAAGGATTAGAATCTCCTAGACTCTTTATAGAGAGCTTAATTCGGGGTACAAAAGATTTAAGTAATAATTATTTGATAAAGGTGAAACCAATGACTCCACTAACCGAAGTGGAAAATTTAAATTTCCATTCTAACAATATATGCCACATTTGTTCAAAAATTATTTTAGTTGAATCAAAAGTTAGAGATCATTGTCATTTGAGTGGCAAATATAGAGGGGTTGCACATAGTTCTTGTAGTCTTAATTACAAGGTACCGAAATTTTTCCCAGTTATTTTTCACAATTTTTCTAGTTATGACTGTCATTTATTTGCGAAGGAACTAAATAATATAAATGATGATCCAATTAATATTATTCCACTCAATAAAGAGCTATATATGTATATCACTCTCTAAAACCATAAATGATAACAATAATGGTAATATAGAAATTAGGTTTTTAGATTCCTATAGATTTTTTGCAATCAAGCTTAAATGATTTAGTTAAAAATTTAGCTAAGAAGGATTTGAAAATAGTTAAAGCAATGTTTGGTGAAAATGAAAGCAAATTTAAATTACTTATTAGAAAAGGTGTCTTTCCATATAGTTATTTAAACTCTATCGAAAAACTCAAAGAAACTTCTCTACCGAATATAGAGAGTTTTTATAATAAATTAACAGGTGAAGATTGTTCTCAAGAAGATTACGTACATGCGAAAGAAGTATGGAGTACTTTTGAGTGTACAACTTTAGAAGATTATTTAATCTTATATTTGAAAACTGATGTCTTGTTATTAGCTGATGTTTTCGAAAACTTTAGATTTCTTTGCAATGCTATTTATAAACTAGATCCTTGTTATTACTATACCGCTCCAGGATTTTCTTGGGACGCAATGTTAAAAATAACAGATATTAAATTAGAGTTATTGACAGACATCCATATGATTTTATTCATACAAAAGGGGATAAGGGGAGGAATAGTACAATGTTCTCAAAGACATTATATTGCAAACAATAAATATATGAGTGATTACAAAGAACATCTTCCATCTAAATATTTAATGTATTTAGATGCAAATAATTTATATGGTTGGGCAATGTCTGAAGCTGTACCAGAAGATAATTTTGAATGGGAAACAGATATTGAAAATTTTTGTTTTGATACTATACCAGAAGACTCAACTACTGGATATAAATTAGAAGTAGATTTGACGTATCCAATAGAAATACATGATATTCATAATAACTTACCATTTTGTAGTGAAAATAAAAATCCACCAAATTCTAAGGAAAAGAAATTAATTTGTGATTTAAATGATAAATATGAATATGTAATACATTATAAAAACTTACAGCAATGTTTAAAACATGGGTTGAAGTTAAAAAAAATTCACCGAATTTTGAAATTTAAGCAATCAACTTGGTTAAAGTCATATATTTCATTAAACAATTCACATAGAACTAATGCAAAAAACTCTTTTAAAAAAATTTCTTCAAGTTACTTAATAATGCTGTCTACGGTAAGACAATGGAAAACGTTGACAAGCGTAGCATATTTCAAGAAAACATGATAGCAGTGGAACTAAAGAGAAGTTATTCGTTTTATAATAAACCCATTTATTTAGGATTTACAATCCTAGAACTTTCAAAGTGGAAGATGTATAACTTTCATTATGATTATATGCTATTAAAATATAACATCAAAGCAGATCTAAAATATATGAATACCGATTCGCTTATATACACAGTAGAAACTGATGATTTTTATAAAGATATAATAAACGATATTGATACACACTTTGATACATCAGATTACGAAGCGAATAATAAGTTTGGTATTCCACAGAAAAATAAAACAAAATTATGTATGATGAAGGATGAAAATAATGGTAAGTTAATGAAGGAATTTGTGGGCCTAAGAGCAAAAATGTATGCATTCAAAACGGTAGATATGAATGAAATCAAAAAGATTAAGGGCATTAAAAGTAATATAACTAAAAATTTAAGTCTATTGGATTATAAAAACTGTTTATATAATAAGAAAATATATTATGGAAATATGTATATTTTTAAATCCAAACTTCATGATTTATATACTTCTCTAATAAATAAGATATCTCTAAGCTATCTAGATAATAAAAGGATTGTATATAATAATGTAACTACACTTGCTTGGGGGCATTACAAGGAAGAATTTATCAATGAAAGAGATGATGATTTTGTAATGAAAATTGATGATACATATAATCAAAACACAACTAATTGTATTATCGATCAATTTTTAAATGATGATATATTTCATTTAAATTTTAAATGATGATATTTTTATGCAAGAGTTCTCGTGGTATCTTCATAGCGAACAGTCGATTAGCGGAATTTTGCTTACATAGTTAAAAAACAAACAAAAAAATAATACAAAAAAAAAATATTTGTATTAGGGGCTGTCCATATATTACGTAAAGCTCTAGGGGGAGGGGGGAGTTCGAGTTTTGTTACGATTTGTTATGGTGGGGGGAGGGGGTCTTTGAAAATGCTACGTAACAGAAAAGATTACTAATTTTGTACAAAAATACGTATGTTTTTCTTATTTCTTTATTTAATTGATCATACGTGTTGCCTACATATATTATGTACGAGTGAGTATGTATACTACATTTTTTTTTAATGCATGTTTTTTTATTTATTGTATCTTCAAATATGAACTAACAATAAGTATTCAAATCTTAAATCTATAAAAAAATTATTAGGCCCGACCAATGTCGGACATAAGCTTAGTGATAGTTATTAATAATACATAAGTAGTGATAAGCAACAAAAAGAAAAAAGTGTTTTCAAGCAGCTTCATCATCTAGAGTGTTGAATATTAGAGCCCGTGTATCTCTCTTTTTTAAGCGGATGTGCCCAGTAAAGTTCAAAATATTACGAGCAAGCGGATTAGAATGTGACTCGAGTTTTGTTAGATATTTGCCTGCGTATTTTACAATTTCTTCAGTCACTAGTGGCATATTCAAATCGCGATGTATATTTGAATTTTTGATGTACCATGGAGCCGATGTTATCATGCGTAAAATTTTATTTTGCCTTCGTTGAATTTTCTCTACATTTGAAGCTGAAGCAGTGCCCCATAGTTAAATTCCGTAACACCATATTGGCTTTAAAAGCGACTTGTATATTAAAAGCTTGCAGTCTAGGCTAAGTGTTGAATTTCTACCAATCAGCCAATGTACCTGATTTAATTTAAGTTTCATTTGAGTTAACTTAGAGTCAATGTGATGTTTCCATGTAAGTCGTCAATCAAGGTGTAAACCAAGATATTTCACATGTGAATGTTGAGGAACAACTTGATTGTTAATCCGAATGGGGGAGCAAGTATCTCTTCTTAGGGTGAACGTTATATGGACACACTTTTGTTCATTGACTTTAATTCTCCATAAGTTTAACCAAAGCTCCATCTGGCTAATGTGTTCCTGGAGTTTGCGGGATGCCTCATCAGGGTTTTCGTGCATACTAAGGCAGGCTGTATCGTCGGCAAATGTTTAAGTATGGATACTACTGCTCACAGGCATATCACAAGTATAAATCAAGTATAAAACTGGTCCCAGTATGCTTCCCTGTGGCACACCGGATGAAATAGTTTCAGGCCTACTCTTAAAGTCTCCTTCCACAACAGTGAACTTACGGGAAATAATGTAACTTTCCAAAATATTTAAAATGTTTATTGGTAAGTAAGTCTTCAATTTTAAAATTAGGCCTTCATGCCACACTTTATCAAATGCCTGGGAAACGTCAATAAAGAGCGCAGAACAATACTTTTTTTCCTCAAAAGTTCTTCTTATAAATTGAACCAGTCTGTGAGTTTGTTCAATGGTGCTATGCTGACTTCTAAAACCAAATTGATGGTCTGGTATGCACCCACTACTAATTAGAATTGGGGACAATTTTGTTTTGAGCAGTTTTTCGAAAAGCTTTGATATAGTTGATAGTAGACTTATTGGCCTATATGACTCAGCCTTGGTTAGATCTTTGCCCGGCTTTGAAATCATTTTAACCTTGGCAAGCTTCCAGCTGTGTGGATAATACTCCAGTCGTAAAATGGCATTAAATATGAATAATAGGATTATCATTGCAATACGAGGCAAGTTCATAAGCATCTGGTTACTAATTCCATCAATACCCGGAGCTTTCTTCGGGTTGAGTTCGACAATTAATTTTTGTAAATCACGCGTCTGAAACTTTATGTGTTGAGGGGGTAGAGCGACTACATTCGGCAAATCAGCAACACCAGTATATATGTTTGGCGTAAAAACGGATTTTAAGTGCTCAGCAAATATTTTACCTTTTTCAGTATCGCTTCTTGCCCAACTTCCGGTAGATGTGCGTAGAGGTGGCTTATACTCAATGGGTGTTTTAAGCTTTCTAGCAGCGCGCCACAAAGAGTAATTAGACGCTGGTGTGACATCAAGACCTTCCAGATAATTTTTAAGAGATGCAGTTTTTTCAGACGCAAGCAACTCTTGGAGTCGTTTAGTGCACTCTTTAAATCTGATTTTATTTTGTGGTGATATGTGCTGTTGCCATTCCCTTCTAGCTCTTCTTTTTTCACGTACGAGACGTTCAATGTCTGTAGAATAAATTTTATTAAACCCAGTCTGCGGATGGGAGATAATGGCATGTTCAGCAGCCTGTTTAATATTCTCGCTGAGATTGGCAATGTTAGATTCAATATCATCGGATGTTCTAAGCGTAATGTTTTCCGTACAATGACTACTGAGATATTTTTTGAACCCCAGCAAATTAACACGATTGATCATCTTCACATATGGGTCAGGTAAGTTACTTCTTAAGGGACTACAAATTGTAATGATCGTCGGAGAGTGATCGGACGAAAGATCAATAGAAGCTTGAACTTGAATTAAATCTCTAGAGATATTTTTTATGACGCCAAAATCTATAACATCCGGAATGTTTTGTATGTCAGTAGGCCAATAAGTGGGCTACCCACTCGAAATGACATCCAAGCCCATTTTTGAAATAGTGTTGAACAATGCTCGACCTCTGGGGGTAATAAGACGCGAACCCCAGAACGTATGCTTAGCATTGTAGTCGCCAGCTGCTACAAAACAAGGTCCAAGAGATTTGTAGAAATCATCATATTGATTCTCAGTGATTGAAAATCTGGGAGGGGAGTAAATTGATAATATAACAAAATTTGTACAAAAACTTTCAATGCCAATATTTGTTGCTTGTAGGTGTTCTTCACAAATGTTATCAAGAACATAGTGCTTGAGTCTTGACTTTATTAGAATTGCTGATACACCGCAAGCCCTTCCTCTAGGGTCCTTTGTATCATATATAGTGTAGCCATAAATTTTAAAAAGACTTCTAGAAGTCAAATGAGTCTCAGATACTAACATTACATTAATATTTTTTTCCGTGAGGAAGTGCTCAAGTTCATTTTTATGTTGGCGAATGCCGTTTGCGTTCCAGAAACATATTGTTAACGTGTTCATGGCTTATTAATTAATGCTTGAAGCAGAGTATTCTGCATTCGCAGCATTTCTTGCATCATGCTAGTCATATTTGTTGTAAAATTGTTTATAGTTTGCACCAGATTTTCAATAGTAGCTTCAAGGCGATTAAAATTAAAGCTTGCGTCAGTATTTTTTGAATTATTTGGCGGGGAAACATTTTGTGTGGGAATTGAATTTGTCTTAGCAGCATCTGCATACGATACACGGGAAGTAACTGGTTGGCTCATTTGCGCAAAAGTGGCAGAGTAAGCGTTTGCTGATTGAGCTGGAGCTAATTTAGGTTTTTGCACCATAGTCTTCTTTACAAAAGAATACACAGGACAACCTCTGTAGTTAGCGGTGTGATTACCTCCACAATTACTGCATTTTTTATCACTTTTATCTTTTGGCTTATTGCAACTAGCAGTGCCGTGTAATTCGCCGCACACAACACAAACAGAGGGTAAATTGCAGTATGTTTTTGTATGGCCATATTCTTGGCAATTATGGCACTGTGCAGGACCTGAACGCTTATGTGGCTCTGCAACTGTGATTTTTCGGTACAAGAGGTATTTCAAATTATAAATTGGATGCGTCTCATTTTTTTTCAATTTTATATCATTAGGCTCAAGTTCAACACGAAATAGGGGTTGGGGAATCTTCTCTCTGTTTATTATATTGGACACATTTTTTACCTTAAACCCCTGGAGGAGGAGTGCATCTTTTATTTCGTCGGGAGCAACATAAGAATCTATGCCCTTCAATACGATCTGCATGCCTTTAGCGCTCTTAAGCTGGTATGTGTAGAAGCTTGTTTTATTTTTTTTAAATTCAGCAACCATTTTGCGGAAATCTTTTTCGTCATAAATTTGGACTTTAGTTTCATCTATGTTTCCACGTTTTATTGGAACAATGTGAAATTTATTCTCACCAATGACCGAAATTAATTTTTTAATAAGGGCATTTGAATTTTTTTGCCTCAAATAGATTGGTGGCGGCTTGGATATTTTATTCGAGGATACCTCGGGTTTGTCGTTGTCATCTTGCAAAATTTCGAAGCGGTTTTGGCGATTAGTTGAGGCTGCGCTGTTATCCCTAGACATTTTTGGAGCAGATGAAATTTTTGAAGAATTCGCGCTTCGCCCACGCTTTACCACGGTTATATATCTGTCCATTCCGACTTGTACCTTGAGTTTCGAGCCGCTGTTATCTGTAGTGATAACTTTGTTAAGTGATGAACACGAGCCTGAAGGGGATGATATTACTGGCTTATATGAAGAAGTACTAGGCAACTGTAATGTTAATGCATCATTACTATTTGGCATTGGACAAAGCGAAGTTGATCGCTGACGAAAAATTGGCTTTGACGTTAAAAAAAGACTTTCATCAGATTTATTATTAATATTTTTTTCATTAAGAGTTTCAGAACTCACAGTAAAATAAGTATTTCTGCCGTTAGAACTCACTTCAATTTTTTTTGTATTTGAGGCACTCATACAAAGAATTCCTCAAGGGATATTTGTTTGTGTTTTTTTATGTTTGCGTTCTTTTTTTGTTTTTGTTATTTATGATTTTTTATTTGTTTAGAGGTTCACATATATATAGTATTCCTCAATATCAATTTGTTTAATTTTTTTTGTTTGCGGTTTTTTTGTTTTTGTTATTTTTACTATGTAAAAATATCAGCAAAGCATAAAGCTTATTTATTAAAGACAGTATGTACCTATTACGAATAATATGTACTACGAATATTTTTTGTTTGTTTAATTTTTTGTAAGTAAGAAAAATTCCGCTAATCGACTGTTCGCTATGAAGGTACCACGAGAACTGGATGTATACTACATACATCTGCCGAATGTCAACTTTTGATATTCGAGAAGTTGAATTCGAATTTTTAAAACGATATACGCGAATACGAATATCCATTGTATGTGAAATTTATGGACATTTAATTGGAGGTCTATTTTATTCTGCAATATTAAATAAAAAAAATGTGTATGGAAAAGAACTTCATAATTCTGTCCGCGTACATTAAAGTTTATGAAAACTATCCAAAAATTTAAATAACATTTGAAAATTATACAAAGTTTTTATAATAAATTAAATAAATTGTAGTCAAACTGAAAATACATGGTTCTGAATTCCTCATCCTTATCCATTTACATTTTTAAATGTTCTTAATATAAGTATGTACATAAAAACTTCTTTTTATATTAAACTGCAGAATATAATAACATTAAATCCACCAAGTACATAGAAGGAAATGGTATTTGCAGAAGTTTAGGAAAAGGTTTCTTGCAATTCTCATAGACAAAAAACCCAGCAAAAAAGTTTCCCTACTAGAATGCAAAAAAGTGGATGTACTCTCCAGTCGTGAGTACTTACAATTTGACTGAAAAGGCCATTATTTTTGTATGAGAAGTTCAAAAAGTATGCGGTACCCTATACTTTTTGCCTACAAATATCCAAAAGTTAATAGATTACTGATTGCCTAAAAGTATTAAAAATATAATGGGTTATTTTATGCTCAAAATGCAAAATTTAATAAAATAGCCAAAAATTATAAACAAATAGAATTTTGTAACATAATTATAAAATTTGAACCTTTTTTGGGATTGTTAAAAATCATAATTTTACAAAGCAAATATATGAATACGTATATTGAAGAATATGCGAAAATACTTAGATTTTGTAATAAATATTGTACTAAACCAAAGTTATTTTATTGTTTTCGAAGCTCACTTTCACGATGAATAAATATTTTTTAGATAGATTGCAGGATTAACTAGGAAGTACTACAATAAGTACCTTCATGTAATGATATAAATAAGGTGTTATTTTATTAATTACAAGACAGTCACTATTATACACATAAAATAATTAAATAAGTACCACTCATTACTTTGTAAGCCATTAAAAGAGTACTACCCATTACAAAATCTTCAAATTTTTTTGCTGGGAAGTGTCCTTTCAAAAAATATATTCTTCTATATATGTACATGACAATATCAAATTATTAAGTTTTAAATTTATTAAATAAATAAAAGTCTATTTTAAAATTACATAAGAATTAAGAAAAACATGTGTGCAAAGCACGGTATTTACTTCTTTTTTCAAAGGCCAGTTCTATTGCTTTGCAAATCGGACCAAATGTCAGTTTTGAAAGTAATATTTTCCAGTGTGTGTAATTTAGTTTTCAATGTTCCTGTCAAAACTTCATATTTTTTATCAACCCAACGAGTCACAGTAGCTCTACTTGGAACTTTACAATGCGGTGATATAACTTTCACTGGGTGTATAAAACCTTCTGTAACACTAATTTTAAGCCATATATATTATTGATTTTTACATCAAATATGGAAAAAGAACTTGCATTGCTGACTATTACCAATACCAAGAAAATTTTAACAAATTTTTCACAACAAAAAACGTTTTAAAAGTCATTCCAGGAGGGGTTTTTTTTATCACTACATTAAATGAGTTGCAAGCATCAATATATACAAAAAGTCGTCTTTTCGATACATCGAATAAAAACTTCGATGTATCGATTAACATCTTATGATACGATACATTGGCATTTATTCGATGCATCAAAACCAAAACATCGATGTTTACGATGCATCGATTAACATCGAGCAGCTCTAGTGTTAATGGAAACTTGCATAAATAGACGTATTTTCATAATTTTATTTTAATTGTTATTTTAATTTTTTATGCAACAGAACTTAAAAAAAATATTATGAAAACAACAGTGAAATGTGTTTAGGAACTAGATTGTGTGCCCCTCTAATTTTAAGGCAAATATCTATTGAAAATGTAATGTTTTAGAAGGGACAAAAATTAAAAATTGCATATCTTTTGTAATTGACATCATTTTGACTCATTTGATATCTCAACAATCTGTATGTTTAAACCGGGTTAAAAATGTTCTCTTTTAGAAAATTAAATATACTTCACCATGGCAACCTTTACTGATCCAAGATATAATTTTTTGTTTCACGCACATTTTAGATTGATTTGAAGATGGCCAAACGTAGTCATCTTTAAGCTCTCTTTCGTCTTTATGTTTGAAATGCTGCTCAGTCATCAACACGGAAAACTATAGCAGATTAGTTGGAAAAAAGGCATAGCAAAAAAAATAAAAAAATTTTTTTTTAAATTATTACAAACTAATATTTGTGTGCCATTCATTTAAATTTCGTTTTGGATTTATGAATTTCTTTATATATATTTTTTAACGAATACAAATATTTAGCAACGGCCGAATGTTTTGGAATTCCAATACACATCACTAATACATACATGCACTTTAGGAATAAGCTCTCTATTAAACACAAACAAAAACACAAACGAATAACCCTTGAGGAATTCTTTGCATGAGTGCCTCAAATACAAAAAAATTTGAAGTGAGTGCAAACGGCAGAAATGCTTATTTTACTGTGAGTTCTGAAACTCTTAATGAAAAAAATATAAATAATAAACGTGATGAAAGTCTTTTTTTTAACGGCAGAGCCAATTTTTCGTCAGCGATCAATTTCACTCTGTCCAACGTCAAATAGTAGTGATTCATTAACATTACAGTTGCCTAGTACTTCTTCATATAAGCCAGTAATATCATCCCCTTCAGGCTTGTGTTCATCACTTAACAAAGTTATCACTACAGATAACAGCGGCTCTAAACTCAAGGTACAAGTCGAAATGGACAGATATATAACCGTGGTAAAGCGTGGGCGAAAACCGCTTTAAAATTTTGCAAGATGACAACAACAAACTCGAAGTATCCTCGAATAAAACATCCACGCCACCACCAATCTATTTGAGACAAAAAAATTCAAATGCCATTATTAAAAAATTAATTTCGGTCATTGGTGAAAATAAATTTCACATTGTTGCAATAAAACGTGGCAACATCGATGAAACTAAAATCCAAATTTATAACGAAAAAGATTTCCGCAAAATGGTTGCTGAATTTGAAAAAAATAAAACAAGCTTCTACACATACCAGCTTAAGAGCGCTAAAGGCATGCAGATCATATTGAAGGGCATTCTTATGGTGTTCGCGAAGGAATAAAAGATGCACTCGTCCTCCAGGGGCTTAAGGTAAAAAATGTGTCCAATATAATAAATAGAGAGAAGATTCCCCAACCCCTATTTCGTATTGAACTTGAGCCTAATGATATAAAATTGAAAAAAAAGAGACGCATCCAATTTATAATTTAAAATACTTCTTGTACCGAAAAACCACAGTTGAAGAGCCACATAAGCGTTCAGGTCCTGTACAGTGCCATAATTGCCCAGAATATGGCCATACAAAAACATACTGCAATTTACCCTCTGTTTGTGTTGTGTGCGGCGAATTACACGGCACTGCTAGCTGCAATAAGGCAAAAAATCAAAGTGATAAAAAATGTAGTAACTGTGGAGGTAATCACACCGCTAACTACAGAGGATGTCCTGTATATTCTTTCGTTAAACAAACTATGGGACAAGAACCAAAATTAGCTCCAGTCCAATCAGTAAACGCTTACTCCGCCAATCTTGCTCAAATGAGTCAACCAGTTACTTCACGTGTATCATATGCCGATGCTGCTAAGGCTAGTTCATTCCGACACAAATGTTTCACCGCAAAATAATTCAACAAATACAAACTCAAACTTTAATTTTAATTGCCTTGAAGCCACTATTGAAAATCTTGTGCAAACTATCAACAACCTTACAATAAATATGACTAGCATGATGCAAGAAATGCTGCGTATGCACAATACTCTGCTTCAAGCATTAATTAATAAGCCATGAACACTTTAACAATATGTTTCTGGAACGCAAACGGCATTCGCCAAGATAAAAATGAACTTGAGCACTTCCTTTCGGAAAAAAATATTGATATAATGTTGGTCTCTGAGACTCATTTGACTTCTAGAAGCTTTTTAAAAATTAATGGCTACTCTATATATGACACAAAGAACCCTAGAGGGAAAGCATGTGGTGGATCTTCAATTCTAATTAAGTCAAGACTCAAGCACTATATTCTTGACAACGCTAGTGAAGATATATGCAAGCTACGAATATTTTTGTAGAAAATTTTTGTTCGAATTTCGTGATATCATCAATTTATTCACCTCCCAGATTTTCAGTTACCGAAGATCAGTATGAAAAGTCCTACAAATCTCTTGGACCTTGTTTTGTAGCAGCTGGAGACTACAATGCAAAACATACGTTTTGGGGTTCGCGCCTTGTAACACCTAGAGGTCGAGCTTTGTTTAATACAATTTCAAAAATGGGCTTGGATGTTATTTCGAGTGGGGAGCGTACTTACTGGCCTACTGACTTACGAAAAATTCTGGATGTTATAGATTTTGGCCTCATGAAAAATATTTCTAGGGACTTAATTCATGTTGAAGCTTCTCTAGATCTCTCCTCCGATCACTCTCCGACTATCGTTTCAATCTGTAACCCACTAAGAATTGACTTACCTCAACCATATATGAAGATGATCAATCGTGTTAATTGGCTGGGATTCAAAAAATATCTTAGTAGTCATTGCACGGAAAATATTACGCTTAGAACACCCAATGATATTGAATCTAGCATTGCCTATACTAACAAAAATATTAAACAGGCTACTGAGCATGCCACTACCTCCCATCCGAAAAATGGGTTTAATAAAATTTATTCAAGGGATATTGAACGTCTCGTGTATGAAAAAAGAAGAACTAGAAAGGAATGGCAACAGCACAGATCACCCCAAAATAAAATCAGATTTAAAGAGTGTACTAAACGACTACAAGAGTTGCTTGCATCTGAAAAAACTGCATCTCTTAAAAATTATCTGGAAGGTCTTGATGTCACACAAGCATCAAATTACTCTTTGTGGCGCGCTGCTAGAAAGCTTAAAATACCCGTTGAGTTTAAGCCACCTCTGCGCACATCTACCGCAAATTGGGCAAAGCAATACGGAAAAAAGTAAAATATTTGCTGAGCACTTAAAATCCGTATTTACGCCAAACACATGTACTGGTGTTTCTAATTTAACAAGTGTAGTTGGTCTACCCCTCGGCCTTTAAAGTTTAAGATGCGTGATGTACAAAAAGTAATTGCATTTCTCAAACCAAAGAAAGCTCCAGGTATTGATGGAATTAGTAACGAGATGCTGATGAACTTGCCGCATATTGCAATAAGAATCCTGCTGTTTATTTTTAATGCCATATTACGACTGGAGTATTTTCCACAACACTGGAAGCATGCCAAGCTCCTTGTCCCCTTGTCTAACAGATAATATGTGCATACGGGACCATCAATTTGGTTTTAGAAGTAAGCATAGCACAATTGAACAAACGCATAGATCGGTTCAATTTATAAGGAAAACATTCGAAGAAAAGAAGTATTGTTCTGCCCTATTTATTGATGTTTTTCACGCATTTGATAAAGTTTGGCATGATGGCTTAATTTTAAAATTGAAGACATATCTACGAAATAACATTCTAAAACTTTTGGAAAGTTATATTTTAGGCCGGAAGTTCTCTGAAAGAGAATTTATGAGTGCACCTGAAACTATCTCATACGGTGTACCTCAAGGGAGTATATTGGGGCCAGTTTTGTATTTGATTTATACTTGTGATATGCCTGTGAACAGTAATATCCATACTTCTACATTTGCCGATGATATAGCCTGCCTTAGTATGCACGAAAACCCTCATGAGCCATCCCGATATCTTCAGAAACATATAACACAGCTTGAGCTATGGTTAAACTTATGGAGAATAAAAGTAAACGAACAGAAGTGCGTACATATAACCTTTACCCTACGAAAAGATACTTGTCCCCCCATTATAATCAACGGTCAAGTTGTTCCTCAACATTCACATGTGAAATACCTTGGTACACCTTGATCGTCGGCTTACATGGAAACACCATATTGACTCAAAGCTAACACAAATGAAACTTAAAATAACTCAGATACATTGGCTGATTAGTATAAATTCAACACTCAGCCTAGATTGTAAAGTTTTGATATACAAGTCGATTTTGAAACCAATATAGTGTTACGGAATTCAACTATGGGGCACTGCTTCAGCTTCCAATATCGAGAAAATCCAACGAAAGCAAAACAAAATTTTACGGTTAATAACATCGGCTCCATGCTACATAAAAAATTCAAATATACATCGTGATTTAAATATGCCACTAGTGACGGAAGAAATTGCAAAATACGCAGGCAAATATTTAACAAAACTCGAGTTACATCCTAATCCGCTTGCTCGTAATATTTTGAACTTTACTGGACACATGCGCCTTAAAAAGAGGGACACAAGAGCGCTTATACTTAACACTCCAGATGGGACTGCTTGAAAATATATTTATTTTTCCTTTTTGATTATCACTACTGTAGCGTGTTCTAACTATCACTACGACCAACATTGTATAGTAAACATTTAAAGTCTACTTGACCGCAACATACATAACATCCAATTTCATTGAAAGTATTTTGGACATTTGACACTCATGCATGCGGGTAAATACCGCTGCATGAAGTGTTAGATAAATGCATTGACAGACTGCAACGTAAATATGTATTTTGTACAACGGCTATTTGACACTCACCAGTCTGCTCAAAGGCCGCAGCATAATGCACTTGAATAAATCATATTTAATAACCAATAATGTGTTTATATATAAATATAAACAATACAGAATCTATGTTTTCCAAATTTCTTATGAGACACACGCCGCACGCCTACCGTAGGAAACTAAAAGGAACAATTTGCTTATTAAGCATATACCTTTTCTCTTCTCTCTTATGTTAAGATAGGTTAAGCATTATTCTCATAGTTAGTATATAAGCCAATACAATTTTATATTTAAATATAATAAATAAACAACTTTCTTGGGAGCTCCTCGCTGAGCTCTAACTATAAAAGAAATAGTTTACTTCATTTAAAATTAAAGCATTCATCTGCTTTAACAAAGGCATTCATCTGCCTTAAACCATTTAGAGCCAGTGGCGTTAATTAGCGCCGGCACACTCGGGCAGGTAGAACCTAAAGAAAGTTATTATGGCGATCCTGCCAGTTCTCATGAACAAAATTTTTTAATTGTCCTGACGGATTATCCTGTAAACAATCCGTCAGAAGAGAAGGAAGACGCTGCCTGGCCAAAAGGCAGACAGCTATGACTGAAAAATCATCAAGTAATAAATCCACACCACAAAAAGAGGGACCAAAAGCCTTGACTATAGAGGAATACCGCCAAAGACAGGCCAAGAACATTGAGGAAAAATTGACAACAATCCCTAAAATACAAAGATCACGACATAAAAGAGGTGGCAAAATTGTACAAATTCGGAAAAACTGGCTGCGATGAAAAGGATTGTGGAATCCGATCCACCACCATCTTGGGAAAGAGCCACAGAGATCTGGCTACAAATTGAAGCGTTTGAGGCGTTAATGCAGCAACGCAGACACTAAAATTATTTTATTTTTGTCTTAATGTATAATTATTTTATAAAAAAAAAAGAAAAACAAAAAAAAATTTTTTAACGCAATAAGAATATATCAAAAATAAATATAAAATTTAAAATTAATTTTGTAAGGTTATATAATTTTTTCAAAATGAATAGGAAATTCAGAAGTAGGGCTAAAAACCCAGTTGAATGGGAAATTAAGGAAAATGAGCCAACTATGGAAGAGCGAATAGAGTTTTAAAACAGATTTGGAAATTAGTAGGTATAGAAGGAACTCCAACAGAAGACGACGTAATAAATAAACCAAAAATTGAACAAGTAACAGTCTTACTCATGAGGAAATTTTTAGAGTGGTAGATTTTTTTACTTGTAGAAAAAAAAGAGAAATTAAATTTTTTGTTTTGGAGTGGTGAACTGTTGAATTTATTTTTTCAATATGGGTAAAACAGAATCCAAAATGGAAAAACCCAATGCTAACGTAATTACTAATTTAGAAATCATTGATCATAAGTCAGAAATAAATTCATTGTGGCTACTAATGCTAATATTAGTAATAATTTCAGCAATAAACTTGTTGCTTAAAACATATTTGTCACATAAAAGAGCTCTAAGAAAAAAGTATTTCAGTAAAGCAAATGATTTAGATAAGATATAAAAGAACATGGGCAATGGAATGGAAAGAAATAATTACTAAAGCCAGAATTATAAAAGAAGATTTTGAACGTTCATACAAGTGTCTCAATATTGATAGACCAATTAAAAGCGAAACAATTAACCACCATTTTCAGAACATTTTAAAAAGATTAGAAGAAATAAGAGTTTTATTTAACGTTTACTACAATAGGCTTACAGTAGCTCACCAAAGAGCAGCAGACGCATTTTTCCTTGACTTAACAAGCAGAGTTTCAAAATTATCTGATAAAAAATCGATACAAATCGAACTACCAAATGCAATACACGAAAGTGTAACATTTAATGTTTCTATGCCTATAACTGAATCCACAATGACTCAAACTGTAGTGGACTTTTTGAACACAGCATCAAAGCTGATTATAGATTTTGATGGAAAATCAGAAAATTTACGATCCTTTATTGACTCCCTGTCCCTAGTAGATTCAATAAAGGGTACTCACGAAGCGGTGGCAGTATCACTAATAGAAACAAAATTAAAGGGAACTGCAAGAAATCTAATCAGCAATGAATCAACTATATCAGAAATAATAAACAAACTAAAAAGTAGCGTGAAGGGAGAATCTGTGGAAGTGTTAACAGCAAAAATTTTAAATATAAAACAAAACAATAAAACAGCCAACGCTTATTGCAGCGAAATAGAAAATTTAACTAAAGCGTTAGAAACAGCATACATTTCAGATGGACTGTCATGCGACTTAGCTACAAAATATTCCACACAAACTGCCGTAAAAGCATTAACTAAGAACTGCACCATAGATAAAGTTAAGCTTATTATGGAAGCAGGACAATTTAAAGCATGAACGATGCTATAAGTAAATTTGTCAATAGTTGTACAGACGCCACAGGTCAACAAAATACCATTTGTACTATGGACAAAAGTACAAATCTGGAAACAGTTACCGTGGTAATAACACACGATCACGTGGAAGAAATAAGTACCCACGTAGAAATAATAACAACAACTATAATAATAACAATAATAACAGCAATTTTTACAGAAACCGACAGAGATTTAATAATAATCGTAGGAACAATAACTACGTAAGAGCAACAGAATCAAATGATAATGGTTCGGAAAACTCCGAACTTCCCCTGGGATTAAATCAGTAAAAATTTACCATCTAAATCTAAACTTGAGCTTCTTTATACATATTCAATTAGACAATACTAATACCTCGCTCACACTCTTAGTAGACACAGGAGCAGACATTTCATTAATAAAATCAAAATTCTTTAAACTAAACCAAATTAACACTAATAAAACAACAACTTTAAGTGGAATGGGACAAGGTAACATCAAATCGATTGGAAGTACATTTTGCGATTTGAAATTTAAAAACTTTTTAATACCACATTACTTCCAGGTAGTAGATAATAATTTTCCGATACCGTGCGATGGAATCATTGGCATGGATTTTATCAAAAAATATAACTGTATTTTGGATTTCAAGCAGGATAATGATTACCTGATCCTTAGACCATTTAATATACCACATACAATATATATACCGATTACGAATAACTGCAATGAAATTAATATACCTCCAAGATGTGAAGTAATACGTCAAGTAAATTTTACCAATTCAAATAATGAAATATTAATTCCAAATCAAGAAATTGAACCAGGTGTTTTTATACCAAATACATTAGTTAAATCTGCCAAAGCATTTATTCGTATTCTAAACACTAATAACACCATTACTAAAATCAAACAAAGTAACATAAAAACCGAAAACATCTCTGATTATGAAATTATCAAAGAAAATTTAAGTCAAAATACGCAAAGAAAATCAGATATATTAAAAATTTTAAAGAAAAATTTTCCACAACAATTTAAACCTACATTAACTGAACTATGTTCAACATATAGTGATATTTTCTGTTTAGAAACAGAAACAATAACAACTAATAATTTTTATGAACTAAAGTTGAGAGTAAAAGATAAAGAACCAGTATACATTAAAAATTATCGTGTACCACATACACATAGGGAAGAAATTGATAGACAGGTGAAAAAATTAATAGACGATAAAATTATTGAGCCTCCTTATTCTGAATATGTCCAGTCTTGTTAGTACCAAAGAAGTCACTTCCTAACTCTGACCAGAAAAGATGGAGACTTGTTATAGATTACAGACAAATAAACAAAAAATTAATTGCAGATAAATTCCCATTACCTAGAATCAATGATATCCTAGACCAACTTGGTAGAGCAAAATATTTTTCCTGTTTAGACTTAATGTCAGGTTTCCACCAGATCAGTTTATAGAAAAACTCCAGAGACTTAACAGCTTTTTCAACCAACAATGGTTCATACAGATTTACTAGATTGCCGTATGGTTTAAAAATAGCACCCAATTCTTTTCAACGAATGATGATACTTGCTTTCAGTGGTTTAAAACCAGACCAAGCCCTTCTATATATGGATGATTTGGTCGTATTGGGATGCTCCGAAAAGCACATGCTTTCGAATTTAAAAAACGTTTTCAATCTATGCCGAAGGTATTATTTTAAATTACATCCTCAAAAATGTTCATTCTTCATGAGAGAAGTAACATACCTTGGTCACAAATGTACAGACAAAGGAATATTACCAGACGATAGTAAATATTCAATAATTGAAAACTATCCACCACCAACAGACACTGAGAGTGAAAAAAGATTAGCAGCTTTTTGTAACTACTATCGAAGATTCATTAAATATTTTTCTGAATACTCCAGACATTTAACAAAATTATCCAAGAAAAATACACCCTTTGAATGGACGAAAGATTGTGATTTTGTATTTAAATACTTAAAGAACACATTAATTAGTCCAACCTTATTGCAATATCCAGATTTTACAAGGGAATTTTGTATTACAACAGGTGCAAGCAAACATGCATGTGGAGCAGTTTTAACACAAGAATACGAAGATAAACATTTACTTATTGCTTATGCATCCAAAACATTTACAAAGGGAGAAAGTAACAAATCAACCATTGAGCAAGAATTAACTGCAATTCATTGGGCAATTACCCACTTCAGACCATATATATATGGAAAAAATTTTTTTGTCCGTACTGATCATAGACCACTTTCATATGTGTTTTCAATGAAAAATCCAAGCTCAAAGTTAACAAGAATTAGATTAGATTTAGAAGAATATGACTTTACAGTAGAATATCTTAGGGGAAAAGATAACTATGTTGCTGACGCTTTATCGCGAATTACAATAAATGACCTAAAAGACTTGAATAATAAAATTTGTTCTATATTAAAAGTCACGACTAGATCGATGACCAATACAGAAAAAGACAAGAATAGTAATACACTAAATAAATAGCATAAATTTGATAAAAATAAAAATAATGATAAGCCCAGTATATATGTACCTTTAACAAACACTGACGTCAGAAAATACTATAAACTAAAGATTTCCCCCGGAAGATGTTATATCAAACGTGGAAAATCTATAGTAACATATATACAAATTAATGATTTATTTACTAACGAGAATTTTGACTTAGGACAATTTTTCTCTAGGCTCGAAAAAGTGGCCGGTAAACACAATATATATAAATTACAAGTGGCACCTAGTGAAAAAATTTTCGAATTTATCTCTATTAATGAATTTAAAATTATGGGCAATAAAATATTAAATAAAATTAAATTAGCGCTACTAAATAAGGTGACCCAAATTGATAATAAGAATGCCAAGGCAATTCTTGAAATTATGCTGAAATATCACGATAATCCCATAGAAGGAGGACATTGTGGACTATATAGAACAATAGAAAAGATTAAGAGATATTATTATTGGAAAAATATGTCAAAAGAAATATCTAAACATGTAAAATCATGTCATAAATGCCAAACTTCCAAAACAACAAAGCACATAAAAAGTCCAATGGTTATCACAAAGACACCTAATAAGGCCTTTGATACGGTTTATGTGGATACTATTGGACCATTTCCAAAATCAATGAACGGAAACGAATATGCGATCACACTAATATGTGACTTAACTAAGTACTTGGTAACAATACCGATTAGAGACAAAAATGCAAAAACAATTGCTAAAGCAATTTTTGAAAATTTCATACTCACCTATGGTCCAATGAAGACGTTCATTTCGGAGATGGGAACAGAGTATAAGAATTCTATTTTAACAGAAATTTGTAACTTGATGAAAATTGAAAAACTAAACTCAACAGCTTACCACCATCAAACATTAGGAATAATAGAAAGAAGCCATAGAACTTTTAACGAATACGTACGCTCTTACATTTCAGTAGACAAAACTGACTGGGACGAATGGTTAAAATACTTTACATATTGCTTTAACACAACAGTTCATAATTACTGTCCTTATGAATTAGTTTTTTCAAAACTCCCGAATAAATTTCATCAATTCACTGAAGTAGATAGAATTTCTCCTTTATATAATATAGATGATTACGCCAAAGAGGCAAAATTTAGATTAGAAGTAGCATATAAGAGGGCCCAACAATTATTAGATAAAAATAAATTTAAGCAAAAATTAAACTATGATAAGGATATACTTGATTATAACTTTAAAATAGGAGATCTAGTTTTACTTAAAAATGAAGCAGGTCATAAGTTAGAAATACAATATAGAGGACCTTACAAAATTAAGAAAATAGACTTAAGAAATAATGTAACTATATTTGATAAGAAAACAAATAAAACACAAATAGTTCATAAGAATAGACTGAAGTTATATAATATTAACTAATTAAAGACGGTATGTGCACTACCAATAAAACCTAATATATTACAATAAGAATTAAATTTTTAATTATACTTCAAAAATACTTTTTATCTGTAAAAACTAACGTTATATGAACATTCTTATAAAAGGTGGAGGTGTAGCGTGTTCTAACTATCACTACGACCAACATTGTATAGTAAACATTTAAAGTCAACTTGACCGCAACATACATAACATCCAATTGCATTGAAACTATTTTCGACATTTGACACTCATGCATTCGGGCAAATACCGCTGCATGAAGTGTTAGATAAATGCATTGACAGACTGCAACGTAAATATGTATTTTGTACAACGGCTATTTGACACTCACCAGTCTGCTCAAAGGCCGCAGCATAATGCACTTGAATAAATCATATTTAATAACCAATAATGTGTTTATATATAAATATAAACAATACAGAATCTATGTTTTCCAAATTTCTTATGAGACACACGCCGCACGCCTACCGTAGGAAACTAAAAGGAACAATTTGCTTATTAAGCATATACCTTTTCTTTTCTCTCTTATGTTAAGATAGGTTAAGCATTATTCTCATAGTTAGTATATAAGCCAATACAATTTTATATTTAAATATAATAAATAAACAACTTTCTTGGGAGCTCCTCGCTGAGCTCTAACTATAAAAGAAATAGTTTACTTCATTTAAAATTAAAGCATTCGTCTGGCTTAACAAAGGCATTCATCTGCCTTAAACCATTTAGAGCCAGTGGCGTTAATTAGCGCCGGCACACTCGGGCAGGTAGAACCTTAGGTAAGTTATTAATTATTACACTACTTATGTATTACTTATAACTATCACTAAGCTTATGTCCGACTCTGGTCGGCCCAAATAATTTTTTTTTTATAGACTTAAGATTTGAATACTTATTGTTAGTTCACATATGAAGATACAATAAATAAATACATGTATTAAAAAAAAAAAATTATGCAAATGGAATGCTAATTTTATTTTTCTTTATTAAAAATTTATATTTTATAAATTCAAATTATATTGTAATTCAAAACGAGATCGTTAATTAATAAGAAAAATATAAATAAACTTTAACGTATCCGTTTGTGGATATATTTATATAAATATTTGATTGACTTATTTTAAATTAAACTTATTAACTAAGAATTTTAAACATAGGTGACCACAATTAAATGTATTAAAGTTTTGTTTTCGCTCATAATTATATTTAATGGGTATCTTTGGGTAATTAACTAGTTCAATTGGAGGTTGTAAGTTTCCAAAACTATCAAAACATTTTTTATAGTTGCTATTTTTATAATAAGCTATCCAATGAGTTCCAGGACCAAGAGAATTATCTAAATTAACAATACCACATTCTTGAACTAATGGTTTTTAAGCAAACGATCACGCATTAAAACACCTCTAAAATTTTTTACTTTTTTTTTTGCCATATTTTGTTAAATATAGATCTGTTAATGGTCGATTAGGTAAATTATCTAGAAGTCTTTTGGAGCTGGGTTATAATAAAGTCCATATCCAGATTTTCATTTCTCAAGAGCTTTAGAGTATTTTTAACAGCTGTTGAAAACAATTTTCTATCACATGTTTTTTTGATTTCACTCTTTTTCTTCTTTGACTTTCTAGATTTATGCATTTTGACATCGTTCATACCTAATTCTAATTTATTTTTTGATTTCATAGCATTTGTTACGAACCAAGCGTGAGCTCGTTCTTTAAAACCACTATCTCTAGATTTGACTTGGTGCCAAGCTTTTTCAACTAAAATTTTATCTGCGTTATGTCTCTTATTAATATCGTTTGTTTGTGAGTATGCAATATCGTATTCCCGACAAGCTTCATCTAATGAATTTATTCCCTTATCGCCTCTTGCTAAACGTTTTTCAAGTTTTGTTCCAGGTCCACAAAAGTGATAACCAGGTAAATGTAATTCAACAGGCAATTTGTTTATTAAGTTGTTTACTAATCCACTACAAATTTTATACTGATTATCTTTAACTCCCATTTTATAGTTTATAACCATTTTTTATTTGTTTTTTTATTAATTATATATCAAACATGTAATACGATTGACATTATAAACATAAATGCTGATTTTTTGTTATATAACAAGAAATTTATATCAAAACGAAGTTGGTTACAAAAATGCGGTTAGTAAAGGAAGCTAAACAAATTGTAGTAAGAAATCTGGATGAAGCTAAAGAAAATGAGCCGAAGCCGAAAATTAAACATAGTACACTTTTACCAAATTCAATACGAGCATTAATTGTAGGTCCCTCAAATTGCGGCAAAACTAATGTCATGATTTTTTTTAACATGTATTTATTTATTGTATCTTCATATATGAACTAACAATAAGTATTCAAATCTTAAATCTATAAAAGAACCAGTGTCGGACATAAACTTAGTGATAGTTATAAATAATACATTAGTAGTGATAATAAAAAAGGGGGAAATGGATATTTTCGAGTAGTCCCATCTGAAGTGTTAGGTATAAGAGCCCGTGTGTCTCTCTTTTTTACGCGGATTTGTCCAGTAAAGTTCAAAATATTACGAGCAAGCGGATTAGGATGTGATTCGAGTTTTGTTAAATATTTGCCTGCGTATTTTGCAATTTCTTCAGTCACTAGTGGCATATTTAAATCACGATGTATAATAGAATTTTTGATGTAGTATGGAGCCGATGTTATTAACCGTAAAATTTTGTTTTGCCTTCGTTGGATTCTCTCGACATTGGAAGCTGAAGCAGTGCCCCATAACTGAATTCCGTAGCACCATATTGGCTTCAAAGCGACTTGTATAGTAAAAGTTTGCAGTCTAGGCTGAGTGTTGAGTTTCTGCCAATCAACTAATATATATGAGTTTCCATGTAAGCCTTCGATCAAGGTGTATACCAAGCTATTTCACCTGGGAATGTTGAGGAATATTTTGATTGTTGATTCGAATGGGGGAGCAAGTATCTCTTCTCAGGGTGAACGTTAAATGGACACACTTTTGTTCATTGACTTTAATTCTCTATAAGTTCAACCATATTTCCAGCTGGGTAATATGTTCCTGGATATTGCGGGATGTCTCATAAGGGTTTTCGTGCACACTCATACAGGCTGCATCATCGGCAAAAGTAGAAATATGGATATTATTGCTTACATGCATATCACAAGTATATATTAAATACAAGACAAGACCCAGAATACTACCCTGTGGCACACCAGAAGATATAGATTCAGGCGCACTCGTGAACTCTCCTTCCATAACAGTGAACTTCTTATCAATAATAAAACTTTCCAAAAGGTTTTGAATGTTTATTGGCAGATATGACTTCAATTTTAAAACTAGGCCTTCGTGCTAAACTTTATCAAACGCCTGAGAAACATCAATATAGAGAGCAGAACAATACTTCTTTTATTCAAATGTTCTTACAACTTGGACCAGTCTATGCGTTTGTTTGCTGACTTCTAAAGCCAAATTCATGGTCCGACGCACCCATTATTAGTTAAAATTTTGGACAATTTAGTCATGAGCAACTTTTCGAAAAGCTTTGAGATTGTAGATAATAAGGTTATAGGCCTATATGACTCAGTCTTGGTAAGATCTTTGCCCGCGTTTGGAATCATTTTGATCTTTGAAATTTTCCAGTTATGTGGAAAATACTGCATTCTTAAAATAGCATTAAAAGTAAATAGCAGGATTCTTATTGCAATATGAGGCAAGTTCATGAGCATTTTGTTACTAATGCCATCAATACCTGGAGCTTTCTTCGGGTTGAGTTCAGTAATTACTTTTTGTACTTCACGCATCTTAAACGTTAAGGGACGAGGGGGTAGAAAAACTACACTCGGTAAATCAGCAGCACCCGTACATGAATTGGGAGTGAATACAGATTTTAAATGCTCAGAAAATAAGTTACCTTTCTCACTATCGCTTCTTGCCCTGCCTCCGGTGGCAGTACGCAATGGTGATTTAAGATCAACGGGTCTTTTAAGATTTCTAGTAGCGCGCCATAAAGAGTAATTAGATGCGGACGTTACATCAAGACCTTCTAAATACCTTTCCAGTAGTGCAGTTTTTTCCGACGATAGCAGCTCTTTGAGTCGTTTAGTACATTCTTTAAGTCTGATTTTATTTAGGGGTGATCTGTGTTGTTGCCATTCTCTTCTAGCTCTCCTTTTTTCACATACAAGACGTTCAATTTCCGTAGAATAAATTCTGTTAAAGGCGGTCTGCGGATAGGAGGTAGTGGCGTGTTCAGCAGCCTGTTTAATATTTTCGTTAAGATTGGCAATGTTAAATTCAATATCATCGCATGATCTAAGCTGAATGTTTTCTACGCAGTGACTACTAAGATATTTTTTGAATGCCAGCCAGTTGATTCCATTAATCAACTTCACATATGATTTAGTTAAATCACTCCTTAGTGGGTTTAAAATTGTAACTATTGTTGGAGAGTGATCGGAGGACAGATCTAGAGAGGCCTCTACATGAATTAAGTCTCTATGAATATTTTTCGTGACGGCAAAATCTATAACATCTGGAATTTATCTTACGTCAGTAGGCCAGCAAGTAGGCTCCCCACTCGAAATGACATCTAAGCCCATTTTTTAAATTTTATTGAACAAGGCTTTGTACATTGTAGTCACCAGCTACCACGAAATAAGATCCAAGCGATTTGTAGAACTTCTCATACTGATCTTCGGTAACTGAAAATCTGGGATGGTGAGTAAACTGATGATATCACGTAATTCGCACAAAAATTTTCTACGAAAATATTCGTTCCTTGCAAATATTCTTCACTAAGGTTGTCAAGGACATAGTGCTTGAGTCTTGACTTAATCAGAATTGCTGATCCACCGCATGCTCTCCCTCTCGAGTCCTTTGTATCATATAAAGTGTAACCATTTATTTTAAATAAGCTTCTTGAGGTCAAATGAGTCTCAGAAACCAACATTATATCAATATTTTTTTACATGAGGAAGTGCTCAAGTTCATTTTTATGTTGGCGAATGCCGTTTGCGTTCCAGAAACATATTTTTAACGTGTTCATGGTTTATTAACTAATGCTTGAAGCAGTGTATTCTGCATTCGCAGCATTTCTTGCATCATACTTGTCATATTTGTCTGACGTTAATGTCTGCCTGTGAGAAATTTGTTTATAAATATAAGGATGTAGAAAAATAAAATGAGTTCACCTGGATATAAATTATTTGCTGGGTTTCAAAGCCTACTAAGCTTATTTTTTCTTTTGTGATTTTCAAAAGTATTATTATTTTATGAATTCTCATATAGTTTTTGAAAGTCTATGCATAAAGTAAGAGGTTTGTGACTGTTTAAAATTTGTGGTTAAAGTCTACTGATGATTTGGTTCAAGCGCCAATGAAATACGTATATAGACATGCTAAACTACCAGCAAATAAATTTCAATTATTTTATGTACACTTCTGACAATATGTCAAATAATACAATTTCTTTAAATTTTAGATATAACTTGGAAAGTACCACACGTTCAACTTGCTGATGCATACAAATTGCAGATATATAAAACAACCGCCATCCATTAAGTATATGTTTTACGAGTTGGGATATGTATTATTATCGTTCACTTCCAGAAAGTACAACAGTTTTGTGGAATGTTAAGATAGCTGTTCACAATGAAAGCCAACGCTTCTTATTGTTAGGTCTTCGAAATAATGATAACCCGTTTCAACATTGTGATTTAGGTGATGTAAAAGTACATCTTAACTCTGATACATATCCTTATGATGATCTAAATCTTAAGTTTGATAGAAATCGTTTTGCTATTCTATATGACATGTACCTAAAATTTCAACAAAGTTATTATTCACGCAACACCCAACCATTATTAACACCAGAAAGCTTCAAAACTATAGCGCCAATAGATGTCTTTGGTGTTACACATCAAAATGAATTAGTTAAAACTGGACCAATCGATATTAGAATTGAACTGAAGACTTTAAAAATTATATTACCTAATACATCTGCATATTGTTTAATTATTCACGATAAAATATTTAAATATATTCCACTAACAAACGAAATAAGAAAACTGATATAACTTTATTTTTAGTTAGTTTAAGAGACTAATAATTATAGATATATATGAACTAAAGAAATTATTGTATACAATTTATATAAATGTTAAGTCTAAAAACATTATTGTTTATTCACAAACATTTTGTCAACATAGTCACACTTATTTGTAAGGATGTTACTCAACGATATATACATATGAATTTTTAAAAAGATGTTCACACATTGTCTCCAACGAAGATAAATATAAACTGATTAATATTCAATCACATCTCGAAGAAGCAAATAACTTAAAAACAACAAAAAATAAATTTGGAGAGCATTATGAAGATTGTTCATGGTCCAATGAGAATGAAACTTGTGGACCCGCCACTTGTTCATGTTCATACAAAAGAAGACAAAACATGAGAATTGAGGAAGAAGCAAACAAACTAATGAAATTCTATTATAACATATATAATGTCAGTAAATGTAAAAATTGTAATTTTCAAAAAGTTTAAACAATAAAAATATTTATATAATAGAAAAAAACATGATAATTTATTTTAAAAAAAAGAACACAAATATTTTACAATATCATATTACGACATATTTTCCACACTTCTTAATGTATCTAAAGAATATCATCCTGCCCATCGTGTAGTAATAAATATGCAGGTATATCAATAGGCGGTAAGACTATTACCTCCGTGATATTTATAGGTTCTTTGGTATTTAAAAATATATCTGCATCGCCTTCCAAAAAATAATGATAGCTATTGTCTGTTGTTGGTGTTGATGCTTCTGTAATTGATGTATTAGGTGTTGCGACTTCTATAGTAGATGTTGATGTTGATGATGCGGCTTCAGTATATATTAGTGTAGTTGGTGTTGTGGCTTCTACAGATGTTGAAGTTGATGATGGAGCTTCTCTAATCACCTTATTTTTTTTTTAATTATTCTCCTATATACAGGAGTATCCAAAAATTTTTTGGTTTTTAATTTTATGCCATGTTGTTTAAGATAATGGCGTTTTTTGTTTGAATTATTAGAAAAAGTTATAATTTCACATATATCGCAATAAAAATTATTATTCTTCATTTTGAAGTGTTGTGTTAGTTTTTTTGAATGATGTTGCAAGACTAGAATTTTGTTTAGAAAAATGTCTTATTTTATATTTTTTCTGCACACAATATATGCATACATTCGTCTATAGAAAATTATCTGTGATTGGAAAATCTTCATATTCATCTACATTTATGATCTTGTAAATTAGTGAGTTTAAGCAATAAAGGAAAAATATTTGTTTGTCCTTCATAGAAATATATTTTTTTGTAATTAGGTTTTTCTCAGAACAAATTAAAATTCGATTTAACTAACGCACCTGCGTATAGCGGTATGTGTAAGAAAAGCAAGTATGCGCTTGTGTCTTGCATATGCATGTTTACCTTTCATTAAATTTTTAAATGTCCTATCCTTTTTTCTTAAAATGAAAATTAGAGTAAAGCAAAATATATCTACATGCTGCGACATGAGAAAAGCATGCATACGCATGTCTTTCGTTCTTAATAGTTTTTCATGTTATTATTATTTTTTTGTTAAGAATTTTGGAAACTTCCATGTAAAATATGGAAAAAGTAATAAAACATTGCAATGCATATATGACGATGTGTCTTGCAGATGCATGTTTACCTTTCATTAAATTTTTTAGATGCTGTGACATGAGTAAGCATGCATACGCGTGTCTCATGGAAAAATACATGTATTGGAATATCCTACCTTATGGGAAAATGCATGTATTGGAAATATCCTTCCTTATGGGAATTTTTCTTGATGTAATTTTTTTGGTAAGAATTTTGAAAATTTCCATATAAATGAAAAAAGTAATAAAACATTGTAATGCATACATATATGTACATATGACCATGTGTCTTGTATATGCATGTTTAAATTTCATGTCTTGCACATGCCATGTTTACGTTTCATTAAAGTTTTAAATGTCCTATCCTTTTTAATAAAATGAAAATAAATAAGATAACTCATTTAAAACATACTCTCATTTTCATAAAATTTAAAATGAATTTGAAATATATACATTTAAATTTAAATTTTTCAAACTTAATTTTCCTAAAATGAATTTCAAATTCACTTTGTTGACGTGCATGCGCATGTTTAACATAAAAAAATCAATAAATAAGCGGATCTCACTTCACTTTACTAAACACATTTATTATTTTAAAAAGTTTGCAACTACATAAAATTTCTTATGACAAATAAAAAATTTAGCTATAGTTTAGTTCGAATATTGCTGAACCATTTGGTGATTGACGTCCTCTGTAAATAATTGTCCAAATTTTGTCATTCATTTTTGCTAAGTAAGGATCCTCTCTGTTTAAATATTTAACGATTCTTTGCGGAAGATAAAACCACTTATTGTTGTTTAAATATGCAATAACCTTGGATCCATTTTGTGTAACCTTCCATTCAAAATTTAAAATCTTGTAAGATTCATTTAAGGGAATATCATAAATTTTTGTGTATTCTGATTTTATTCCTTGGGCAATGTTAATTATTTGTTGATAGATCTAAAAACAAACAAAAATTAGTTAAATTTTATATGTATTTCTTAAAGTTTCATATAATAAATAAAAAAATTCTAATGTGTTAAACTTCATTCTTACCATTGTTGTTGAACGTAATTTCAAGGATCTTTGAATAACAATAACTAAAAAGAAATTCTGATGGGTCTTTTATATACATATTTGTGAGTCAATCGAACTCTCATTTTAAGAAAATTACTCAAATGAGGATCTCATTCGAATTGTTCCATTTACAAAAATGTCTGCTAAATTTTTTCTGGGAAAAATATATATTCTCATTTGAAGTTAACTTTGTTGTAGGAATATATGTATGTATTGGAATATCCTTCCTTATGGCAAAATATATGTATTGGAAATATCCTTCCTTATGGTTAAAATATAGTGCACCATAATGCCCATAAATATTCTAATTAGAATGATCGTTATGGACAAATACACTATTCTAATTAGAATGACCCTTATAGACAAATACACTATTCTAATTAGAATGATCGTTATGGACAAATACACTATTCTAATTAGAATGATCCTTATAGGGAGAATAGACTATTCTAATTAGAATGATCCTTATGGGGAAAATACACGTGTGCCAGAATGCCCATAAATATACTACTTGTGTGTAGAAATTAGTTCTTATACAAAGAAATACATGTTTAATAATCAACTATGCTAGAAAATTTATCTCAAATAACACAATTACCTGCACCGTCAATTCACCATCTGTGTTTTCGTAGTGTTTGAAACATTAGAATATCTATGTTTGGAAGAATTTTTACCTGAAGTTTTTCTACATGAGGCTTACTGGTTAACCTCCTTAAAGTTTTTGTTGACGTAGGCTGGGTTGTATCACATTCAGATGTAATCATTTCTCACTTGAAAGAGGTCCTCATCACCATCAACCATATCTGTATACATTTCATTCATGAGATGGATTGATCCAGATTAATGATTAGAAAAAAGCTTCTCATCACCTTCTAACAGATTTACATATATATTTTGCTAGCATGCTTCTATCGATAGTAAGGCGAGAGTCCAACATGTAGTAATGTTTCAATTAAAAATCTATACTATTACAGCGTTTCAAATGTTGTTTAAGCAAAATTCGCTAAAATTATATTCATAATAGCTTAAGAAACGGTTTTTAAACCTTGCGTAAATCAGCAATTAAATAATAATAAAATTGACTGCCCAAATGTTTAAACCAACTTTATTATGACGTTGTTGTAATTTTGCTTTGTTTTTGCTTACATTTTCAACTTTACCTGTATATACTTATGTATGTGTGTATGAATGCATATGTCATTGTTATTTAGAAGAAAACAATGTAATTTTTTTTATAGAAACTATTGCCGAAATATCAAATATACTCCAAAAGAATATTTAAAATAAAAGGAGTGTTCCAGTTTCCATTTCCAGTCATTGTTTTCTCATTTTATGTGTTAACAAAAATAATATAATTGTAGAAAATTAACTAGTGATGTATAAACACTCAAAAAAAAAAAACAACATAAGGCTCGTTATTCTAGTGCTTCTTTATCTGCAATAAAATAAATCATATAAAAAGCACTTTTAACAAATATTTGTTGTGAACTTTTTTATTTTTTTATAAAATACAAGTTGGGACACATCTTTTATTTTATAGAAACAATATTTGTCTGAAAAGCGACAAATAAACATATATAGACACGAGTACCTTGTGAGTTAACAATCGTTGTTTTGTAGAACTAATATGCAAGTGATAAATAAAGAATACAGTGTTGCCACGATATTTCAAAAAAAAATCAAGTTAATTGATTTCTAGTTAAAAAACTGATTATCAGGGACAAGGACTTCATGCACTTAAAAAAGGTAAGTGCGCTTAAAATATGACATTAAAAATTCAAAATATCCACTAAAAACAATAAAATATGCACATATTTTAAAAATTTTTTGTTCAAAAGAAAAGTTTTAAGTTCACATACAACTAATTAAAGACTCAAAAATATTTTATTTTCTCAAGAGCTTTTTATATTAAGTATGTACACCATATTATAAATGATATAACCATTATTTCTGCATTATTAGCTCAAAACACGAATTTTTAAAAATTGAATTTTTTTATATTTTTGAATGTTAAGTTCTATCAAGTTTTTTTTAGAAAGCTTTTATGCATTGAATAAATGCTCAAATTTAAATAATTTTTTTATATAATGTTACATATTTAATTAACTCAACCATTAAAATGGATTGAATTCTAGCTATTAGATTGTTTTAAATTTGTAATTTTTAAAAACAATACCAAGTTAACTACTTTCGGCTTTAATAGGAGACGATTTCCTCTTGAAATCATTAAAATGACAATGTTTATTAATTTGGTAGGAGTGTGTGGTTGTGCATTCCTTCTGCAATTCTAAAACAATGCAAGCGAATGAATTTGCCAATTGTCTTGCATTAATATTTTTTTTTTATTTTAGCTTTTGAGCAAATATGACACAAAAACCATGAAATTTTACCAAAATATGAGCCAAAAATATGCATATGTATATGACCAAATTATGCAAAAATATGCATTTCCAATAAAATGCAAAAATATCCACTAACAAATCAATGCCATTTTCACGCAAATTCAATGTTTCGTAAAGATATTTCGTTCTTGCGACTATCAGGCGTAAGGGAAAAAACATGCATTTGCTGATTATGAATACCAATATTTAAAAAACGTTATTTAGCCTTAAAACGTTTTTTAACTAATATGAACTTTAAACCTCAATCAACTTTTTTATGAATACGGCTGTTAAAATTTAAGAATTCACTCTTCTTAACTTTTTACAAAGTAGATACATATGTATTTCATGGCCCACAAAATCATAAAATTTCTTTGCTTACAAAATTGTATGACGTGAGGAATTTTTTGAAATTATACATGCTTCGGCATGCTTCAAATATTATTTTGTGTTAATTTATTTGATACTAATGCAAATACAGATATAAAGTAAGATCTGTTTACAGTACATTTTACAATTTATGCATGCTTCAGCATGATTCTAGTTGAAGTGTATATTCATTCACTAAGTTTGTTTGATACCCATTCATACGCATCTACATTCTTAAAGATTAGATATCAAGGTCCAATTCCCTTAATTTAACTATATTTGCTAAGATCTGGGGGTCGATTCTGGTTCTGTGATAATGTGAAATGAAAACTTTTTTCATCTTTTCATAGTGTTTCTGATTCTAGTTCAGTGAAAAAATTAAAACAAAATTGAAATGATTTCATATGAAAAAAAAAATTGGAATGAAACAAAACGTTTTCACAGTTACACATCATTACTGATTCTCGTTTTATGAAAAAGTGTAAACATATGTCAAAACCTTTTTATAATAGTTGATAGTTAATTTATTGAGACTTTTGTAAAATAATAGGGCATAAAAGATAAATAACAAATTTGAAACATTTAAGATTATAATGTAATGTCTTAAAAATTTTGACAAGACAAATACAGCACCGAACTTAACTGAAAATATATAAAATTTTATTTATTATGTATATCGTAGACCTTTTATTTTACTAATTATTAATTAATTTTGTTCAGCTTGAGGTTTGGTTATAAAATTAAAAACAGGTTAGAGTTTTATTTTAATTATAATTTCATTTTTGTTTTGTTTTTTATTTTCCCAATATTTCGATCAACACCGTTGATCATCTTCAGGGGATCTAACATTATTGGAGATTTATGTACATATAGGCGACTTAGAAAGGACCCTACCTCTAGTCTTCAAAATAAAAAGAATATATTAACGGAACAACTTTTCAATATGAATCTGATTAGTTTAACAAAAAAAAAAATTGGTTAACCACCAAAACTGCTACACCACCAAGTATTTACGGTCTACCTAAAATACATAAAATTGATATGCCTCTTCGCCCGATTTGCTCGTTAATAAATTCCCCATCCTATAAATTGAGTAAATTCTTAGTTGAAACGCTAAAGCACTTGACAAAAAACTCGGTATATAATGTTAAAGATGCCAAAGATCTGAAAAACAAAATTACAAATGTTACAATAAATGACAATGAAGTTCTTATTTCGTTTGATGTGATTTCTCTCTTTCCTAGCATTCCCGTAAATCTGGCAACTAAAACGATTGAGAAAAAATGGAACACATTGGAACAGTATACGAGGATACATAAAAATAGTTTTATGGAGTTAGTATCGTTTTGCATAAAAGAATGTAGATATTTTAAATATCAAGAAAAATTATACGAACAAAAGAAAGGAATGCCAATGGGCTCACCCATCTCACCGATAATAGCGGACATAATAATGGAAGAATTACTAGACGTGTCTCTGGGAAAAATTTAAAACAAGCCGAAAATAATGATCAAATATGTTGATGATCTTTTCGCCGTAGTTGAAAGAGATAGTGTTGAAAATATTTTAAAAACATTAAATTCTTTCGACAAACAAATAAAATTTTCAATGGAAGTAGAAAATGAAGCCAAACTACCATATCTAGACTCCATTATAATTAGACAAAATAATAAATTAAAATTAGATTGGTATCAAAAACCAATGTGTTCTGGTAGAATGATAAACTTCTATTCGAAACATCCACGAAAAATTATTACAAATACTGCCATTAATTTTATTAGTAGAGTTTTGTCTATTAGTGACCAGTCGTTTCATCAAAAAAATGAAAACAAAATAATAAAAATATTAAATAAGAATGATTTCCCAAAGAAAACTATTTTGGAATTACTAAAATATACAAAATCAAAAATTAATTATGACAATATTAGAGCTGAAAAAACGCAAAACACATACAAATCGTCAACGTACATGCCTGGGTTTTCTGAAAGACTAAAACATTCAGACATCTATGACAAAGAAAAGAACGAATTAGCCTTCAAAACTTTCAGTACAAACAACAAATTATTTAGTAAAACAAAACGAGGAAAAGTCGAACATTGTATACCAAATTAACTGCGATGGTGATGGATCCAATATATGCTCGAAAGTATATGTTGGCATAACAAAAACAAAATTAAAAACCAGAATTTCTTTGCATAAGTCGGACTTAAAATCCCAAACCCAAAAATCGCGCTTGCGGCCCACTGTGCTGTAACTGGTCACAAACCAAATTTCTGTAATATTAAAGTGTTAACAACAGAAAACAACTACAAAAAGAAATGCTTCACATTATTGATGTACCACCTGACAAGAGATTAAATTATAAGAGCGATGTAGAAAAATGCGCGCAGATTTACAGAAACACAATACAAAAACACAGGCCAAAACATTATTAGAGTTCTGTTTACAAAAGAGACGAGACGGTCAAGTAAAGCTTTTAAAACTTTAAAATTAATAATTACACCATTTCTTTTTAAAAATGTAATTATAGCTTAATTTGGGCAATAATATTAGTTAATGTTGTTATTATAATATTTCTATTTGCGTTTTTATGTACATGTATTTTAGATCCCCTGAAGATGATCAACGGTGTTGATCGAAATATTACGAAAATAAAAAACAAAAAAATGAAATTATAATTAAAATAAAACTCTGACCTGTTTTTAATTTTATAACCAGACCTCAAGCTGAACAAAATTAATTAATAATGCTTAAAATTTTAAATAGATTTTAAAAAATATAACGCATTTGCTCCCGATGCTAACAGTTTCGTAAGTGTATACCTCTAAAAAATATTCGTAAACTTAATATTAAGACTTAAAAACTACAAAAAATAATACAAAAATACAAATATATAAAAATCCAAATATAATTACAATTAACCTCTGTGTGAGCCCGGATAATTTTTATTAAAGAAATCCGGAGACGAATTAGCGAAAACAATCGATTCATTCTGGAAACCAAGGGGAGATATTATCGGCGGCAATAAAAACTATTTATCGACGAGTGGAAGTTGACTTGAAATATTATTTATAATAGCTTTTATTATGAAAATTTTTAGTAATTAAGATATAAAAAATAAAATATAAATATTAAAGTAATATATTTTCTTGAAGGAAGTTTCAAACTCCATTTGCAAAAGAAACTATGTCTTTATTAAAAACAATTTTTATTTGTGAAGCAAAATGAGCAATTTTGAAAAACAATAGGCCAATTTCTACATGAAAAATATGTGTATTTACCAGAGCTCGCAAAATATGGTCAATCAAATTTCTCTGTGCGGCCTTCTTACTCAAAAGACCTAAAAAAATTAGACGGAATCACTCAGGGCGACTTTTTGAGTTCAAGATTAGAGATTAAATTAACCTTAATCTTCATTTGTGATTTTTGGGTAGTAGATTATATGGTTTTACTTGCTAGTTTAAGCGAGCAATCGTGGTGGTTTAATCATGCATTAATATTGACAACATACACTTGTGAAATATATAACTTTTTGTTATATAATTTTAAAAACACATAAATAAATATATATATCTATTATATTATTTATCTATTTCCTTTAACACGCTCAATATTTTACTTGTAAATAATAAAACATTGGCAGTTTTTTTTATTCCCATAAAAAATCAAAGTGTGTTGATAACATGTATGAGTTTTACACAGAAAATGTTGCCACTATTTTGTTCCTCAGTATGGTAATACTACACATAATAAGAAGTTTAAACTACCACTCAAAAATATCAAACTGAATTAATTTGAGATTAAGCTAATTTTCGGATTAGCTAATTAGAGAAATAAACTAATCTTAACCCCGAACCCAAAAAGTCGCCCTCAGTGTCTGAACAGCAACCCTCTTTTTCGTTTCAATCGTGTTCTCGCGCCCGGGTTATGGATTGAGCGTAACACACGAATCGGTCTCTTACTGACTGCGTGATACGAACAGAATCGTTATTTGCTCAGCTACTGAGGGTCAGTAAGTGAGCCAAACAAGCAAAGTGTTCTCAAAAAAGTTGTTGTTATTGCGTTTGCTTTATGTTGTTGCATTAGACATTTCGCCACAGGCAAAGCATTAAAGAGGAAGGGAGAAGATAATAATAAATAACAACAAAAATATCTGTAAATCAAACTATTTGTCAACGAAGTGTAAATGTAAAATAAAAGACAGATATGTTTACAGCAAAAACAACATTAATTCAAATGTATTTTGTTCAATAATGTTTATAAAATAAAATAATAAAAACAACAAATCTCCATGACGTACATAGTATGTATGTTTGTAAATGTTTACCTATCAACACTCGCAACACACATACATGCTTAAAAGACCGTATTCAAAGATTTACGAAATAAAGGGTCTTGAGCAGGGATGATAAATGAGAAAACCAATTTCGTACCAATTAGCTTTTAGTTTTTTTTGTGTTTTTACTTTTTTTATTATATTTTTAGATCATTTCGCTCATTTACTCCAATAACGAACTCAAAAAAAAAAATAGTTTGCCAGAACACAAATTTAAAGTTTTCAATTTACACACGACTCAATGAAAAATGGGAATTTTGTGTTCGTTTTTAAAATAAATTCAGTAAAGTGAGACTCTGACTCGCGCACGAAGGGTTCCGTACGAACACTAGATATGTAATTTAATACAAACTTCATCCTATATAATATATAGTTTTGGAGTTTTTTTTCGTTTTTGGGGTCTTTCCGGGGTTTTTTTTTGTTTTGGCGTTTTTTGCGTTTTTTCGGTTTTGAGGATTTTTTTTATAAGTTTTGGCTATTTTTTTAGATTTGACACTTTATTTTCTCGTTTTGGCGATTTTTTTCGGCTTTTGGCGTTTTTTCATGTTGGCGATTTTTTTGGCGATTTTTTTCATTTTTGGGATTTTTTTATATAAAAGTTTTTTTTAGTTTTGGCGACATTTTCGCGTTTTGGGGATTTTTTTTCGATTTTTGGCGTTTTTTCATTTTGGCATTTTTTTTTCATTTTGGCGATTTTTTCGAATTTGGCGATTTATTTTAGTGTTAGAAATTTTTTTTAATTTTGGCGATTTTTTCCTTTTCACCTTTGGTGTACGGAACCCTAAAAAGAACGATATGAAGATTAATCTGCAGCATTCATCAAAAATGAAAATTTATTATTCGATTTAGAGACAGTGGAAGAGGCAGTAAATACTAGAGATGTGCAAATGTCGTGATTTTATAGTGTCACGCGTGAGTCACGCGTGATTCACGTGATTCGTTATCAAATATTATAACTAATCACGCGTGAGTGCGTGAGCGTGACTGAAAAAAATTTACTCGTGCGTGATCGTGCGTGAGCTTTTTTTAATAATCACGCACGAATTCTCACGCTCTCACGAGATAACATTCCTGCATAGGTACATATGTAACTGTATTCAATCATTTGAAATAAATTATTTTATAATAATAAATGCATATATGTATAGTAATATGTATGGTAATATGAGCTTACAAACATAATGAATACCCTCAAACAAAATGTTTCGACTTTTTCTGAAGTCAGACTTGTCGTACCGAATTCGTTAAGACATTTCGGTAGTTTCTCTCAACAATTTTTTTTAAACATTAACCCTCATATTCATAAAAAAATTAAATGAATTTGAAATTCGTTTTAGGAAAATTTTCCATACAAAATTTTCCTAAAACGAATTTCAAATTCATTTAATTTTTTTATGAATATGAGGGTAAAACTTTAAGTTTGAGTACATAAGTAAAAGTCTGTGAAAATTTGTTTTTAAATAAATATGTATATGTTGATAAAAAAAAAGGATTGTAACAAATATTAAAAAACGTGAGTATGTGCAAATTATTTCGACAATAGCAGCGACATAACGATGAAGCGGTACTCCGCTATAAACGCAAAAAGAAATCGTACCTACATGTCGTTTCGAATTCGTGCCGACTTATCGTAACGAATTCGTACCGACATATCGTTACGAAGTCGTTTCAACCATACAAAAATTGTTACGATTGCGGTAATATTTCGGTGCCGAAATCGGAAGATTTTGTCGACCAATCGTTACGAATTCTTTAGGAATTCGGAGCATTTTGTTTGATGGGTACATACACCTTTGTAAGTATGTATGTATGTTTCTTAGATACTCTGTAGGAAGTATCAGTTGAGAAACACTACTGATTCAACAGTGCCTTTGTCAACAATACTACTGAGGAATTGTACCGCAGAAAATGTTTTTTGCCTTAGGGGCCGTCCATATATTACGTAACGCTGTAGGGGGAGGGCTGGGGTTCGAGTTTTGTTATGATTTGTTATGGTGGTGGTGAGGGGAGTCTTTGAAAATGTTACGTAAGAGAAAAATTTTAATAATTTGTATGTTTTCTCATTTAATATGTTTTCTCATTTATTTAATTGATCATACGTCTTACCTTCACATTTATATTATGTATGTATACATACATACATGTGCGGTATGTCAATTTTTGATATACGAGAATTCGCATTCGAACATTTAAAATGATATCCGCGAATACGAATATTTAAAACTATATTAAATTAAGTTAATTTAATTGTGATAATTATTAATGAACAAATAACACCAAAGTTAGTTGTAAATATTCTGACAACACATAGTTGAACGGAACAGCTAGCCGTTTTCGAAGGCCACTAAATCTTCATCATCAGCGTTCTTCTGTGTTTGGTCCACTGTATGTGGTGTCAGTTGATGTAGATTACTGCTTTATATACGAAAGATTTCTGCTTTATGGACCAAACACAGAAGAACGCTGATGATCAAGGTTTAGTGGCCTTCGAAAACGGCTAGCTGTTCCGTTCAACTATGTGTTGTCAGAATATTTACAAAAAACTTTGGTGTTATTTGTTCATTAATAATTATCACATGTAATTTGGCTTAAAAAGCGATACGAACTTTAGCCTGTTCAAATCATAAATATAGATATTAAATTAACTTTGCTTTATTTTAATTTACATTGTAAATTTTACAAAAACACGAGTATACATATATACATATATGTGTATATATATATATATATATATATATATATAAGTTAATCTTTTTGTCCTTTTTAATTAATTAAAAAAAAAGATTTTATATTTTATATTTTATTATTTATTTTTTTGGAGCATTAAGCTTTTATTAATCAACACGACAACTTAACAACTAACTTTTTAATTTTAATTTTCTTAATATCTACCTTACTCTACCTATCGTTGAAAATGCTGACGTAGTCCACGCGCCTGCATAGCCCGTGAGAACCGTTGATGCAACCTGACTTTTAAGAATGTTTAGCGGTGAATTCATTTTTGTATTTTTTTTATATTCGTGTTGATGTTAGCAAGTTTAATAAGATATTTATTTTGTTATTTTGTGCATTGTATGTGTTAATACCTACCCCTTCAAGTTTTAAACGTCCTCGTTTGAAGGGATCTGCGTGGCAAAAAGTTTATTAAGTCCGTCAATTGCTAGGCTGGACAATCTAAGTTCGTGGTTTTCTTTCAGTTCTGCAGTAGGTTTCTTCACGTAATTTTTATTGTAAGTAGTATTAGAAAAATTATGAGAATTGAGCCTAGTCCAATGTTTATGATTGTGATGGTTTTATTTTTGCTTTCTATGGTATCGATGTGGACTGTATTATTCAGACTTAGTTGTTTCATCATTTCCATCAGTTTGCATAGTTTCAACATTTGGTTGTAAAATGGCCGGAAGAGGTTTCTTGTCTGTAATTTCTTTAGAAGCATATTTTCTATTTTCGATGGTTATTGTTGTATTGTGGTGTCTGATCAAAAATGTTCCGTTTAGTAACATTGTTTCGTTCTCTATTGTCATCATGCCTTGATATTGGTTCACAAAAATTAATCCACTGGAAATTTCTTCTAATGTAGGCAAATGTTGATTGTTGATGATCGTACAAGCTGGTGGCAGGCTTTTTAGTAAATTCGTAACGCAGGTGTCATTGCTTAAATCTATGAGTTTACTGCTAGGACATATTAATAATTCATTGAATTGTTGACAGCTTGTATTTTTTATAGCAAAATTTTTATCCTTACATTCTAATAATTTCTTAAAATCAATTTTATTAATCTTGTTTCCTTTCTTTACTGCTCTTATTTCTATCAAATTACATGTTTCTATTTCAGTAGTAGGAAGACTTATAATATAAATCAGAGAATTGCCATCCGTGGTTATTTTTGCATTTGCAAACTCTAAAGCTTCATCAATATTAATAAAAGGAAATTTTTCAACTTTCAAAAGACTCTTTATAGTGTTTAATTCATTGTCAGATAATATAAAACAGTTAATTATGTTGGCCTTGGCCCAGTGCAGTGCATAAGCAATATTTTTTATTTCTTCCTTCAAAACTTCTAATTTGTATTTGATTTCTAGAGCCATCTCAGTTTCTATTGTTCTGTCGTCTTTCATCTGTTTAAGTATTTTATTCGTGACGTTTGTTATTTCATTTATGTGGTCTGTGGTGAGTTTGTTGATGATTACTTGGTTGTCGTTATTTGTCAATACTCCGTTTAATTTGTTAACTACTATCTCATGGTCATGGTGATCAGGATTGCTTGCTATCCATTTCCATGCTGTTCCGATAAAATCTAGTGATCTTTTGTGTTTGGTCACTTTAAGTCGATCTATTGTGCTTTTAATTTCGTTCATTAAACTTGTTAGAATTATGGATAGTGGGTTGTTAATATGTACTTTAGTTCTGATGGCTTCGTTAATATCTTCCAAAACCTTTTTATATTTCTCAATATCGATAACATGGACAATTTTAAATGTTCCTGTCTGAATTTTGGCAGTTCCAGAGCCCATGGTTACTAATTGTGAATTAGAATAATCAAGTATTTGTACATCGGCCAATGCGATTGATATGGCCATCCTGTGGAAAGAAATTAAGTTTGGCGTATTAGTTTCTAATTAGACTCTTATGGATTACTCTATTTTTTTCTGTTAAGGCCGTACTAATTCTATTCTCTTTCACTCTTTCCCTTGTGTATTGTTTCGATAGTTTAGTTCCCAATCTTCTATTTCTTTTAACAAAAATTATTTGTCCCGGCAAATATGTTTTAAAGTCAGTTCTATCCTTATTATGATGTTCCAGGTCTTTCTGCTGTTTCTCAGTAAGTCTTTCTATATTAGTTTGTCTAGTTCGTTCTACATCTTCAGCTGTAAAATTTACTGATCGTCCAAAGAATATGTCAACTGGTTTTTTTTTCGTTACGGAATGTACCGAATGGTTATATTCAGCAGTTGCTCTTTCTAATAGCTCCTCAAAATCACGATGTCCTCCGTTAATCTTCAAGCATCTCATTATCTCTGTTAAAGTAGAATGAAATTTTTCTACTTGGCCATTGGCTCTACTGGTATATGGAGGAGTAACATACGTTTCTATTCTTAACTCATCTTCCAACATGAATTTTATTGAACGAGAATTCAGCGATGGTTCGTTATCCATCACCAACTTTGTTGGTACGCCAAAAGAAAATAATATGTCCCTCAATGGTCTGCGAACGTCTTCTATAGGACGGCTTTTGAGCATCTTAGCTTGAGCATATTTCGAGAACTTATCCAATGCTGTCAGTACTGCTTTACCCTCAGTCATATAGATGTCAATGTGTAACATTTCTCCTGCGCGTGTTGGTAGTGGTGTCTCGGTCAGTTTAGGTTTATTCGGATGTCGTTCGTATTTGTTTTCTTTACAAATGGTACAATTCTGAGTTAAACGTTTAATTTTACTTGTCATTCCCGGAAAATAGTACTTTTCCAGTATTTGTGCTTTATTCTCTATTGCATTCCTATGAGCCCTACAGTGAACTTCTAATATAATTTATTCTTGTTGCTGCTCATTATTTATGTCTTCTACTAGTTTTTGAGTATATCTGGATTTATAATTACGAAAATATTCAGGATAAAAGGTTTGTATCAATCCCATAATTCCTTCCTCCGTTCGAATTCCATTTATTACGGAAGGATTAAAATTAAATTAAATTTTCTCTTGTAAATACCGGTTCAACGATGGTATGTCGGTGAACGGTTGGAAAAATGATTTGAAATTGATAAGTTGAAACTTCTCAGACTTCCAGAAACATTTGATTTCTGAAAACGTTAATGGGACCTTCTACGCAAGGTACCAGGTCTTCACCGGAGCTTTCATCACTATGGACAGTTTCGGCCAAAGAATTAATTTGCATGGGAATTCTTGAAAGTGCATCAGCCACAACATTGGTTCTACCGGGCTGATAATTCAACTCGTAGTCATATTCCTCTAAAATGGCCTTCCATCTTTTCATTTTATTATTGTGGTTTTTATGGCTTAAGGCAAATGTAAGCGGTTGATGGTCTGTGGTAATTTTTATTCTTTTGAAGCCATAAAGATAATTACGAAGGGAAGTTAGGGCCCAAACTATTGCCAACATTTCTTTTTCATTTGTGGCATACGTCTCCTCAGTTCGTGAAAGTGTTCTTGAAATAAATGTTATAGGCTTTTTATCTTGTGAAAGGACTGCTCCTATGGCATAGTCTGAGGCATCTGTAGTAAGTTCGAATTCTGCTTCAAAGTTCGGATGTGAAAGCATTACATCCTCTGAAACTAAGATATTTTTTATTTTGTTGAACGCTTCTACTGCCATATCGTCAAGAGAGATAGTTTTATTTTTTGAAACATATTTGCCCACATTTCCAGCAACTGTATTTATATGAAAGGGTTTTTCGTTAGGAATGGGATTACGTATTCGTGTGGATTGAATATAATTTTTGTTCGATCCGGTGTCAATTAAAAAATCTAGTATGTCCTCACCCCTTTTGAGTTCGTAATATGGGAGAGAGGATGGAATTAATCTAAAAATATACGCTGTCTATTTCTTTTTCGTAATTTTAATTCTCGTAATTTTTGTCGTCATGTAGATCATTTGGACTTGTGTCCATAAAGTCCGGTTGATTTTGGTTATCCATTGGATAACCATTGTAATCATATTGATCGTAGTATTGGATGTTATATTGAGTATCGTCACAAGTGTTCGTAAAATAATTCCTTTGTATCTTATGTGGGATCCCGCCATTAGTGGGATATGGTCGTTTTTGGGCAATTTGGTCATTTCTCTAAAAGTTTTGATAATTTACATTTTTTGATCTTATCGACTGGTCAACCTCCATTGGTTGAGGGGGTTTTGGTGGAAAATTGTGTCTATTATTGAATCCTGACGAAAAGTTGGGTCTTTGATTTTTCTGGCTAGATTGTTGTGGAAGAAATGGTCTTTGAAAGTTTTGAAAGTGTGCCCTGGGAGGATGTTGCCTTATATAGGGAGGCATATACGCTAGTTCTGGATAAAACACTGTCCGTGGGAAATTATGCGACCTCTGTGGTGCTGGTGGCGGAGTCCTAAGCGTATTGGCACGTAATTGGTTGTGAGCATAATTTGCTCGAAAATTCATATTATCCAATTTTGGACACAGATTAAGTGCTTGCGGCAAGGACGTAGGTTCACCGTTTAGTCCCCTAACAAAGGTATTGAGAGCCTTTTCTCGATAAGAGTTAATTATGGCATCTTTCGCGTCCTCGGAAATATCCAAGCACGATACTTTGTCTAAAAGCAACGATAAGTGCTCGTACACCTTTTTGTAGAAATCTGTTATTGTCATATTTTTTTGAATAAGGGTTGTCATTTGGTATTCTAGAGTACCAATATCCCTTTTGTCTGAGTAGTGCATCATTAGCACTTTTTTTTATTTTATTCCAGTTAAGTGGAGTTCTGTACGACTCCAAAGCGGTGTCAGCTTCGCCAGTGATTTTATGACGTACTGTATGCATTATTGCATAATATTTTGGAGTACCTTGTATGGAGTTGAAAATTTCGAAAATCCGATCTGATTTTCGCCATGAGTTAAAATCGCCATTTTTACCTGAAAATTCTCTAAGAGAATTAACTATGTCTGGAATTTTGTCTATGTCACGGATTGATCCACCAGGAAAACTGTCATTTGTACTTTGTGCTTCAAATTCTTTGAAAGGATTCAAGATTTCTTGGACTCTAGCACTAATGAGGCTGTCTAATTCTATTCTGTTAAGAGTAAGAACGTCGTCATTTCCTGGTAGCGCGGTACTTGCTGCGGCGGCAGATGTGCTGGCGGTATTTGCCGCAATTGTTAGTCTGGACAAGGTGTCCTGTAGTTTGGTTATGTTATTCTCAGTCATGTCGTCAGAATAAGGCTTCAAAACAAAATACAAAAACAAATTTTAACTTACTGAGTGAACGCTCTTTTTTTTCGTAAAAATTTTAGATATCAATCTCGCACGAAAATTTTATATTTGACTATTTTGCTTCACTGCACTGACAATATTCTTTATATAAAAAAAATTTTATAGCTTTCCAAATATTTTTTCAAAACCTTATTTATGTTAACTATTTATTTGTTTATTTACTCAACTCAATTTATTATTCTTTGTTAATAAAAAATAATTTCTGTTCTCTCAAAATTTCATTCACATTAAGAGAAAATTGTATATTTTTCTTCCTTGTTTTTTTTTTTTGTTTAATAACTATTATTTGTTTACTTAAATGAATTTTTCATTACTTTAAACTTGTTAGTTTTATATAACTTCAAGAATTTAATATTTTACTTTTTTACTTTTTCGTTCAATAAATATAAATATAAATATAAATATCTTATTAAACTTGCTAACATCAACACGAATATAAAAAAAATACAAAAATGAATTCAGCGCTAAACATTCTTAAGGGTCAGGTTGCATCAACGGTTCTCACGGGCTATGCAGGCGCGTGGACTACGTCAGCATTTTCAACGATAGGTAGAGTAAGGTAGATATTAAGAAAATTAAAATTAAAAAGTTAGTTGTTAAGTTGTCGTGTTGATTAATAAAAGCTTAATGCTCCAAAAAAATAAATAATAAAATATAAAATAAAAAAATCTTTTTTTTTATTAATTAAAAAGGACAAACAGATTAACTGGCGCCCGAGCAGGGACCCAACATCGGCAAGTGAAAAGTGATTCTATTAAAATAAAAAAAGTAAAGTCTAGTAATAAAAACTTGAAAATTTTTTTCAAAAAGTAAAGTTTCAATAAATCTAAAAAAAAACTTGAAAAATTTAACAAGTGAATATATATATATATATATATATATATATATATATATGTAAGAACCTATATTTCAACCCAAAAAACATGAAAATTATATTATAGATATACTTTTTCGTGAGCTTGCGAGATCGTGATAAGTTGTAAACCACTCGTGCGTGAGTAAAATATTTTTCTGCGTGAGCATGCGTGTCGTGCGTCAGAAAACAGTCACGTGCACATCTCTAGTAAATACATATCATTGGTTTCAATTAAAAAGCCCTAACACAAATAATTGTTATTTTACAGGGGAAGGTAAAAGTACAATAGAAACTGTAATATTCTTTCTGTAATATTTCTGTACAACTGATTGTAAAAGCTCTATTTTTTGAACTATTGTAATTAATTTTTGTGACGAAGTGTATTTGTGTGAAATGTATTAGAATCACTGAAAAACTCAATTTCGTAAAAAATAAGTGTTAGGGCATTTCAATAAACCTTTATTTGTATTCGAATTTCGAGTCTTCGTTTTGATTATGAAGATAGTCTTTTCCACATTTGCTGATGAGTGTAGAATTGACAATATTCTCCTGATAACTTTTGAAGGCTCATCCAATTAATTTTTGAAAGCACGAAACTTGTTATTTATACTATCATAATTTCCATTTTCTTTCGGGAATATGTTTTAGTAAGAAGGGTACAATGCTACTAAAAATTTCGGCTGTGAATTTCGTTAGTCAGGTTAAAATTTCGGCATGAAATTTGACTTTATTTAGTTTCGCAAAAGATTATAAATTTTATAATAATACAATAGATAAAATAAATGAAAACGATGCTATCATATTGAAAACGAAACACTCGTAAAGATAAATATAGTTCTTTATAAAAAACCAAACAAGTGTAATGCATATCTAACAAGGCAGTCGCTCTCAATAACAAACCAAATTCGCCATTTTTCTCTCAAATTGGATAAACTTTAAATGACCCGCAAGGGATAGTCTCCCAAAATTTTCAAATAGTACCAAATGAGTCATGGGGGTACCAACTTACTTTTAGGGTTTAACTTGTACCAAAAAAAGTACAATTGTACCAACTTTATCATCCCTGGTCTTGAGTGAGCCGAGCGATCGAACAAAAAACTGTGAAACTGTGAAAAGACGGTATGAAAAGTTGATATAAAAACGAAAATGAAACGTTTTTTTCACTTCACATTATCACAGAACCAGAATCGACCCCGTGATAGCTATAGAAATAAGCAGAGTGAAGATCTATTATAATATATCCATTACCATATTTTAAAATTTGGCGTACTAGAGCTTTCGTATTCAGCTTTCACTATAAAAAGTGATAATATCGCACACTAAATCATAAACAGTCACAACTCAAAATTATCAAATCGTTTTTGCTTTTTTTTAATCATTTACCAAAACAAAACTCTAACGACCGCAATAATTTCCTTTGCAATAAAGTATTCTCCAAAAATATATAATACTTTTATTCTTGTTTTTATGTTACATACTTGCGTCATTTGTACAGTATCAACAGTTGTTTGCAACTACTCAGCATTTTAAATTTTTTGAGTTGTGACTGTTTATGATTAAATGTGCGATATGATGATGTTGCTGAATATGGCAATGTGCTATAGGTCATTTTGAACGCTTTAGTTTTCACAATATTTCATACTTACATACCAACAAGTTTAGAGAATTCCAGTACATTAAGTTAATTTTTTCCAAGACTTAACATTCCTAATCAATCCTTCAAAAAAAAATAAAAACAACACAAACCAAATTTTTTCTTTTTTCATTTTATTTAATTTTGGTATTTTTAATTTTTTTTTTATAATAATTAGCTGTTACATCTTCAATTGCTTTACGTAAATAGTAGAATTTCAAACGGCAGATATCATCTCCTTCGTTATAAGTTGTGATGGACTGAAGACAACAAGAAAAATTACCATCATTTTCATCCTCGCTACTATGCCAAACAGCTTTTTCTCCTGAAGCATGTTCATAAGAACGTAATGAGTTCTTTGTGCTCCCACATTATCTCTTTGCCAAAATCCTCAGTAAATTTGGCAATTTTTGTCCTTATTGAAATCATTGTTCTTTGATCAGCCACTAAATAACAAATATGTAGCTAATGATAACCCGCCACATAATTTTAATTTTATAATAACAAAAGGAGATAGAATACAACAATAAACATGTACACATCATAATTACATTAACAACCATTCACCCACGTACATTACTAAATATATACACACATACACATTATATATGGATATAAAACCATCTATATGCGTACAGTAATGCATATACACACTCTACATATCTATCCATAGCTATGGCCAAGCCGACTATGCACAACTATATATGCAAACGTTTTGCACATAATTAACGAAACCACTTAAACAAAGTATTAGGTACCGACTGCTTCAATATTCGCTGGTATACCAGCATGCAATTGCATGGGGTTTTCGTTAATACTTGCGTGTACATTTCATTAGCATCATCCTCATACAAATAATTCTTATTTAGTCTGTTGGATGAAATGTATAAGTGTCGCAGTTTAGGTAATCAAAGAGATGTTCCGGCAAGCACAGCAATCCCGCTGTAAGGGCTCAAAAATATTATTATTTGTGAATTCTCAAATAGTTCTTGAAAGTCTGTACATAAGATAAGTGGTTTGTGACTATTCAAAATGTGTGGTTGAAGTCTACTGATGATTTGTTACAGCAACAATGAAATATATAGACAACGCTGAACCAACAGCAAATAAATTTCAAATTTAAAGATACCCAACGAAGTTATGTTAAGCTATTTTCATTGTTCATATTATTTATATTTTTATTCAATAAAGTAAAATCTTAGTATAAAACTCCATAGAGGGATAGATTTTTTTTTATTTTATTTTTTTTACATGTATTTATTTATTGTATCTTCATATATGAACTAACAATAAGTATTCAAATCTTAAATCTATATAAAAAAAATTATTAGGCCCGACCAGTGTCGGACATAAACTTAGTGATAGTTATAAATAATACATTAGTAGTGATAATCAAAAAAGGGAAAAAAGGGGATAGATAAAGGTCTTTTATTACTTAAGGTTCGTGGATCCGTAAGTAGACCCTGGACGCGGCTAAGCTACCTCAGCCGACGACAAAAATACGTTACAATGTTTTTACAATTACTTGAGCGGTGGCAGATGGGTAGGTATAAAAAAAGCAGGCGTGTAATACTGAGTATACATCTGGTATTTCTTGCGTTCTCATTTTGTGGTGTCATTTTTAAAATGTGTTCAGCGTCTTTCATATTATGTTTTTTATATGGAAAGTAATGTCACACAACAAAAAATAACGGAAATGACAAAGGTTGTTGCAATGTTACAAAATGTCAAAGTGAATACTTGGCATTAGTTTTTTATAATATTCTTTTGAGCTGGTGGACATGGAAGGGAATTTTAGAAAGAAATTATGTGTGCTGGTGAGATCAATGTTTTTGTTGTTGCTTTTATTTAGTTTTGTTTTTATTTATTTCTTGTTTTATGTGCAAAGAGGCTGACATTTGTCTCTGTCTATTGAACAAACCATAAATGTGTATGTACATACTTACATACATAAGTATTTGCAAATAAATTAATGAAAAGCAGTTTTGTATATTTTTTAATCTACATATTTATTTAAAAATAATCGTAAATATATGTATGTTGTAACAATGTAAGAATATAATATTAAAATACATTTTTAGTTATTTTCCTGATAAAGTAAATATGCATTTCTTAGATGGTTTGTACGTAACGATTAAATTTTGTTTTGTTGTAATGTCGTCGGTGTGAAAGCACAAAAGCCCTTTTGTAAAAGCTCCAGCTCTTATGTAAAGGCATTTTGTGATAGCTCTTCTGTAAAAGCTCTTACATTGTGCATATGGCTTGAACGTAGTTCGTCAGGTAGCTTGTCTGGTTTTCAGATCAGCTTATCAGGTATCAGATCAGGTTATCAGATACCTGGTTTTTTTAGCTGATGGACATGGAAGGTTATTTTAGAAAGAAATTATGTATGCCGGTATGAATTTTTTTGTTGTTAGTTTCATTTTAGTTTGATTTTTAGTTTTTTATGTTTAAAGAGTTTGAAGAGATGAATAAAATATGTAATTTATGAGCAATGAACTTATTTGATGGTTGGATGTTTTTATATGTAAGTAATTTTCTAATGCCTATTCAAAATCACGAAAATGATTTTCCTAATGCCGACGTGAAAACGTGAAAATTAATTATTTCTAATGCCGACGGGAAAACATGATTATTATTTTTTTTTCTTATTTTTTCAAATGCCGACGGGAAAACGTGAAAGTTATTTTTTCTAATGCTAATATAGGTGTCGCTAGACTGTGGGTGTTGGTAGACTGTGATTTTGGTGGGTGTGTATTTGTTGCTGTTGTAATATGTAACCGTGGATGTATCTTCTGATTGGCAGGGGGCGGGGTATAGATGAGGTAGATCGATTGGAAGTATGTATGTATGTCTGTGAGAATTTAAGGCTGATCGTGATTTATGAGGGGCGAGATGTTATTATAATATGTAACCATGGGAATTTGTGTATACGTATGTTTGTAGGAGTTTACAGCTGTCCGTGATTTTGGGGGTAGGTGAGGGTGTTGTTTTAATATGTATCCGTGGGAAATCTGTATGTATGTATGTCTGTTTAAGGCTGATCGTGTTTAGTGTTGCTGAGATTGGTCGATTGTATGTGTATGTATGACCGTGCGAATTTGTATATGTATGTATATCTGTGGTAATTTAAGGCTGGTCGTGATTTGTGTGGGGCGGGGTGTTTTTTTTTTGAAATATGAATTTTTCTTAGATGAATTCTGGTGTGTGTGGGTGTGAATGATTTTTTACGCTAGTATTTATATGTACGTAAAAATAAATTGTTTTCAATCAATCCTTATACTTACGATTGCTTTATATTTTATCATACTTAAATTTTTCAACGTTAAAGTCTGCATGTGAGAAATTTGTTTATACAGGCATGTTCTGTAAATCACAAGGTGTCAAATAACTTTGTGATTTCAAAATCACAATTGTGATTTGATGGTGTTCTGCAAATCACAAAAGTTTTAACTTTTCGGTGTGATTTTACCCTTTCAAAAAACACAAGAAAACAGCTGATGTTTTGTTTTGTAAATGCAAAATCACAAATACAAATCACAAAGCAAATAACAACATTTCTTGCAAAAGAAAGTGTCTTCAATTTTTTCATAATTTTATAAATTCTTTCATAGAAAATTGCTCATGTTACTATAAAAATCAATAAAAAAGATATTAGGTTATTAATTTATTGCGAATTTCAAAATAAAGTGATTGAAAATATAACAAAGTGATTTCAAATCGGCAGGCATATAGTTGACCGGTTTAAAATCACAAAAATTAAAAAGTTTTGTGTTCAGAACACCTTTCTTTTGATTTCAAATCACTTTCACAAAAAGTGATTTTCAGAACATGCCTGATATTACAGATTTTGTTTATTTAACTACATTCGCCTTCTTTGACTAAACGACTTTTCATACTCGTATGATCATGGGAATTTATAGAGTTTCTCTGTCCATAATAATTTTTGACATGTGTTTTGACTGAACGGCTTTAAATACTCGAGCATTAATAAGAAATTTGATAATATGTTACATACACATTTACAAATTGATTTTATGTACATATGTAGATATGTACATACAAATAAGTGTTTGTTGTTGTTGTAAATATCCGCGTGGTCTTTTGTGTATAGATGTGAAATATTTCATATTTTTTTTATTTGAAATAAAAAAACATTGTTTTAATTTCTGTATTTACTTAAAAGTTGGTGAGGATTTAATTTTTGAAGTAAAACTGAATTCCTTAAGATACATACTCTACAGTAATAGTAACTACAATAGAAATATTTCCTATATTTAATTGACATTTGCTTAAAGTTGATGCAGCCTATATAGTCAACGTTAGAAGTTTTTGGGGGTATATAATTTTTTCTAACCATAGTTTTTTTCATCGCCTTTTACATTTATTTTAGAACATCTTGTTTTGCGTTTTAAAAATTGACAAATATTTTTAAATGAAACTGACCCAACACCTCCAGCGTGGGCATTGATAGTTGTTTTTGTTAGCCAGTTTGCTTCTTTTTACTTTCTTTATTTTTATTGATAAACATTTAAAACAAAAAAGGAGTTTGACGAAAACAATCGCTACTTCTTTTGCGATGAAATCATTTGAATTACTTTTGAAACCTTGGTCGTCTATAAAATTTATCCTTGGCAAGCGCTTCGACTGAACGGCGGTAAGTGTGATTGTTAAGATATAATAAATACTTGCGCATTGATAAGAAATTTGATAATATGTATGTGTACATACATATCTTTAAATTGGTTTTATGTATGTATGTATGTTGTGTTGGTTCATAAAATTAGTGTTTCGCCCCCTCTTTGAATACATTTCTTTTTTCGCCATGTGAGGTTTTTTAGTGTTGTTGTAAATATTCGCCTGGTCTTTTGGGTATAGATGTGAAATATGTTCATAGCTTTTTTATTTGAAATTAAAAAACGTTGCTTTATTTTTTTTTATCTGTATTTACTTAACAGTTTGGGAGAATTTTCTGATTTAAATAAAACTGAATTCCTTAAATCACATACTCTATAGTAATAGTAACTATAATATAATAGAAATATTTCCTATATTTAATTTACATTTGTTTAAAGTTGATGCAAAGTTAGTTAGTCAACGTTAGAAGTTTTGGGGTATAAAATTTCTTCTACCCATAGCCTTTTTTCTTCATCTTCTACATTCATTTTGGAAATCTTGCATTGCCTTTTAAAAATGTATAAACATTTTTAAATGAAACTGATCCGGCACTGTACTGATAGTTGTTTGTTAACCAGCTTACTTCTTTTTTATTTTTTTAATGTGAAAACATCTAAACGCTAGGGAGTAAAAATCTTTTTCACAATACAATCACAAATTTTCAGTAAGATGCACACCGCGTTATGAAATCAGTGTGAGCTATGTATAGTGTATTAGTGTAATCATACGAACAAGAAGTACAAAGAAACTTAACAGCTGCATAGAAATACAGTCATTCGAATTTTAAAGCTTACTTTCAGGAGTTAATTTTAATAGAAATTGCTTGTGAAGTGTAATAGTGCTGCCATTGGGGATGATTTTGTTAAAAAGTTGAAAAATATAAAATAAATAAAATATATATAAACTTTTAAATAAAAGAGCGTTTTAAATGTCAAATATTTGTTTAAAAGATATATAGCAGTCTTTATAACATAGAGTCTACACCTAGCATCCCAGTAGTAAAAATATACATTACGTAATCGATGATATCAATAATACTTAGTAGCAGTCAGTGGTGATTCGTTCGCTTATTTTGCTATTTATATTTAACATAAAAGTGTCATAGGACGCGTAAGTGGTGCGCTCTCGCTTGCAAAGTAAGCCACGATGTCAGTACATGTCACTATCATTGAACTTACATTGACAGCGGAGTTGTAAGGTAGCATGATAAAAACTTTAGCCTAAAAGTAGGCCAGTAAACGCAAAGAAAAGATATGGTTGTAGAATGGTTGAGAAAACAATATTATGATCTCTGAAACAAATGTGTGGTCGTCGAAAACTAGTTATTGTTATTTTAAACATTTATTTCATTACGATAAACAGAGTAATGTTTGAATTTAATAATTACATCATCACATCCATAAAAAAGTGTGATATAGTTAGAGTTTAACAATATAGTTTTGTTAAAAATTTATGACTACAACATAGTTTGTATTATTATTTAAAAATAATATGATGTAAATAACAATATAATGTTATTCAAAACCATACTATGTTAAGTTTGTGTATACAGGCATGTCTGTATGTCGTGTAAGTATACATTTCTATATATGTATACATTTTATTTCACCAATATTAATTTATTTTTATTCGAATTTAATGCACAGCTGTTTCTACAATAAATATATGATTAAACAATAAAATAGTATTATTATATTAAATAATACTGTGGTCGTATTTAACAATATTAATATAATGTAAGAACATGGTACGGTGAGTCTAAATTATATTTTAGTCACATTTAACAATAGTGTTGTCATATTTACAATACTAAGAGTAGGTGTAACAAAGTTCATTGTTTTTGTAGATAATATTATTATTAACTCAGTAATATTATTAAAGTTTGCTTTTCTATTAACAATAATATGATTTGACTGCAACCATATAATTCAATCATAGTATGTTGCTGTTTGATTATGGTTACCTCAACCGTATTTTTTCTTTGCGTGTATATATATACAGTTTTATAACAAATTAATAAATAAATGAACCCGTGCTTACATCGTAATCGAAGTTATTAGTAACACATGATATGTCAGATTACACGTACATTACAATCCAAGTACTTAGATTGCTCGCTTACGATGTCATAATGACGTCAGTGATTATTATAGAAGTACTTCGCTTAATTTACCGCTGGGATAATATGCAAGATGAGAGCGTCAAATTCAATCGGAGAGAGAATTATGTTACGTGTAGACTTCAAATTAGTGTTATCTCAATCTTATAAGATTTTTCATGAGAGCGTTGTTATAAGAAATCCTATAACAACAATCTTATACCATGAACTGTCAAAAAACACACGTACATGAAAATAAATTAGTGTGCATGTGTGAGTGTTTATTAAAATAAATGAAAAACTATGCTTTGAACAAAATTTCTGGGATTTTATGTGTTTAAATGTGTTTAATTGATTTATAAATTAAAGTTTGTGTGAAAAAGTGAAAATAAAATAACTAATTATACAAAAATAAAACATGTTAACTCGATGAAAAATTGCATAAAATGAAATGTTATAAGAAAAGTTAAATTACGTTGTCCTCTTGTATAAGATGAAAACAAATATCGGTATTTTAGTTTTGTTATTCTGCCGACGTTTTGTCACATATTATGTTAAAGATAATCGCAGTTGTAGACGCTATGTAAAGAATTTATAATATTATATTATAACATATCTTCATTGGTACTGCTGCCTTACACTGAACCTGGTGCACGACAATTGGGTAACAATCTCCATCTCATGCCAATTATTATGAGTGGAGATTTTAATACAAATTTTGCAAACCCACAGTCGCAAGCTTTATCAAAATTTTTATTTGACGTTTTCCACTTGTATATGAGCAATTCTCCACAAACCCCCACAACTAATAATTCCACTACTATAGATGCAGTCTTCCATAGATTTTTAAATACAGTAGAGTCAAACATTTATATATCTTATTTTAGTTACCATGAGCAAATATTAACTATTTGTACTGAAGGCATTTACCATAGATGGGCACTTTGCAGTACTACTAAAATTTCAGTAAAAATTATTTTGTAACCAGTAAATTGTTACTGATTACTAAAATCTTTTCCTGCAATTTTTATAAAGTGCCTAAATGATTTATTATATGATGAGGTGCATTGAATTTTCAATAATCAGTAATGCCCGTATTCATAATGAAATTCTACCAAGTGGCTAAATATTTTTCATACAAAAATTTCAAAATTTGAATGAAAAAAACTTTGGCACTTGCTACAATTTTATTATGAATACGGCCCTACGATTTTACTGGTAATGCAAATTAACGGTCTGGCCCACGATGTCGACAAAAAATTATTTATCGCTTAGTTATATTAAAAACAAAAACTAAATAAGAAAATCTGTTTTTGTTTTCAATATAAATAAGCGATCGATAGTTTCTTGTCGATATCGTGGGCCAGGCCGTAAATTTAATTATCAGTAAAAATTTACTGGATTTTTTTAGTAATCAGTAAATTTACTGCTTAATGCAATTTTTAATGCAGTACATATATACTGCAATATAACCAAATAAGTTATATAAAACAAACAAAATCCCAGCAAATTCCTATGTATTTACAACATTGAAAGTCTTGATACTTTTAATTGATTAATAAAAAAAAAATATAATAAAAGCATAAGTACTTCCAACTTAGAAAAATTTTTCATTACTAGATAATTACACATCTCCCCTGTGATCGGACTCACATTGCTTTTTTCATTTATAAACATTTAAAATCAAAAGCTGGTAATAATTTCTTATTCGGGCTTGAGTTCAGTAATTTCAATTCTTATTGAATGAAATATTTTTATTAATTAATGTGAGTTTCTAAAGAAGAGAAGAAAAATTAAATTAGAATTTTAAGCTGGGGCAAATACCGATATTTTTCTGTGCAGCAACGCACTTCATCAGCACCCTAGTCTATCTACTTGGGTAGATATTGTTATTAACATCAGCTATTTAACGTAATTTCTAATGAATCGAAATATGAGAAATGATTGTTGTGTACAATTATTGATTTAGCTTTGGTAAATACATACGTAAGTACCACTATTCATTTTCTGGTTTTTTCATTTTTCTATTTAGGTTAGAACGAAGTTATATTACTCTACCTAAGTATGTTTAACCATTCTTGCTTATCTTTTACGATCATCACATTAATTATTTTTACTTATCCGATGTACCGTCGGTACATACATGTAAGCATTATAGTAGTGGCAATTATGTTACATTGTTTTTGCTTTCAACAGTTGATTTTACTTTCCAGCATTATTAACTGTCTTGCCAAGTAAACATAGTTTCGTCTCGTGCCCATGATGATTTAAATGAGACATTTTTAGATTTAGTTGAACTGTAGTGAATTTTAATCAACAATAATTTCTTATTCGGCCTTAAGTTCAGTAATTTCAATTCTTGTTGAATGAAATATTTTTTTTAATTAACGTGAATTTCTAAAGAAGAGAAGAAAAATTAAACTAGACTTTTTAGCTTAGGGAAATACCGATTTTTTTTGTGCATCCACTCACCTCAGCACCCTAGTCTATCTAATTGGTAGAGATTGTTATTAACATCAGCTATTTAACGTAAATTCTAATGAAACGGAATATGAGAAATGATTGTTGTGTACAATTATTGATTTATTTGGCAACACAGTTAATAATGCTGGAAAGTAAAATCAACTGTTGAAAGCGAAACCAATGTAATATAATAGCCACTACTATAATACTTACATGTATGTACCGACGGTACATCGAATAAGTAAAAATAATTAGTCTGATTATCATAAAAGATAAGCAGGAATAGTTAAACATACTTAGGTAGAGTAATATATCTTCGTGCTAGCCTAAATAGAAAAATTAAAAAATGGAAAAACAGAAAATGAATAGTGGTACTTACATATGTATTTACCAAGGTAAATCAATAATTTTACACAACAATAATTTCTCATATTCCGTTTCATTAGAATTTATGTTAAATAGCTGATGTTAATAACAATCTCTACCCAAGTAGATAGACTAGGGTGCTGATGAAGTGCGTGGCTGCACTTTCCCCAGCTAAAAAGTATAGTTTAATTTTTGTTCTCTTCTTTAGAAACTCACATTTATTAATAAAAATATTTCATTCAATAAGAATTGAAATTTTTAGTTATTCGAACTCCATTTGTTTCTATATTTGTGATTTGAACGGGCTAAAGTTCGTATCGCTTTTTAAGCCAAATTACGTGTGATAATTATTAATGAACAAATAACAACAAAGTCTGTTGTAAATATTCTGACTAACAACACATAGTTGAACGGAACAGCCAGCCGTTTTCGAAGGCCACTAAACCTTCATCATCAGCGTTCTTTTGTATTTGGTCCACTGTGTGTGGTGTCAGTTGATGTAGATTTCTGCTTTATATACTTAGCATTTTATTGCAAATGTAATATGTGAATTGTTTTGATTCATCGTATTTCAATTTGCTGAAAGCTTTTTTTTGTATTGTAAGCTCAATTTTACCATCACTACATTTACAACAGTCTTACCATTGTCGTTTCGTTCTTTTTACTAATTATACACATGTTACTTAATTTGCTTATTTTTTGTTCTACTTAAGACAAACTTTTTTGGTTTGTTACTATTAAGTATATTTTTATTTAATTTTTGCCACAGGCCCATGGCTATTAATTTTTAGTTATTCGAACTCCATTTGTTTCTATATTTCTGATTTGAACGGGCTAAAGTTCGTATCGCTTTTTAAGCCAAATTACATGTGATAATTATTAATGAACAAATAACACCAAAGTCAAAGTTCAAAAAATTGAAATTACTGAACTTATGCCGGTGTAAAGAACCTCCGGTTATCCCGGGTTTGCAGTTGGGGTTTACTCGCCGGTTGTCCAGAATTCGTAAGAAATACAACTTTATATATATATTACAATAATTTTTATTTATATGTATTCGTATAATTATGTATGTTTTATTTTTTTTACTTTGTTTTTGTTTTTTGCATATATATACCACTGATATACCCTTCTTTACCCTTTTCTCGATGTTAATCCGAACTGGATTACTGCCTCCCACTGTTGACAAGTGCGATGAACGTGCAGGATTCCTAACCCTTACCCTCCCTCCTGGCGTCTGTTTTCTAGTATTTTGGATATAAACCAAAATACACTGTGAGTAAATACCCTTACACTTGTTGCTCCGGGGTGTGAACCTCAGCGGAATACTCCTAACAAAAAAAAAATCTCTTAATAATACCTCTTGTACCGGGGTGTGAACCTTACCGGACTACTATTTCTCTCCTAGCGTTTTTCCTTCTAGTATTTTGGATATAATCAAAATATACTCTAACACTTGTTGATCCGGGGTGTGAACCTCAGCGGAGTCCTATTGATAAAAAAAATGCACTAAATAATCCCTGTTGGTCCGGGGTGTGAACCTCAGCGGACCCTTTTTTATTCTCCTATTCTTAGACAACGTACAATCTCCCCAGTCAGATGTAATCCGGTTGAGAAAGATGTATGTTTGTACTTAAAAAAAAAGTCAACGAAATATTTCCTTTACTTACTGGCCGTTCACGTCGTGCTTGTTTAATCGCCACACTCAACTGATCAAAAAGCGCCCGCTTTCTTATTACAGCCTCTTTTATATACCCAGCTTAGCTGCATTTGTAAACGTAGTTTGGTAGCTATTGCAGTAATACCGATAACGGTGACGTTGACTACATTTCTTCTCGTGGTGTTGTTACAATATGTTTATTATTATTTTTCCTTGTTTATGCTTTGTGCTAGTTTGTATCACTGCTTCTCACAAGAACATCTCTCTCTCTCTCTCTCTCTTCACTCATACCGTATTTTGTTTAAGTTACGAGGGTTGTGTGGGAAGTTTTGTTCCTGAAAATAACAAGGCGATGGCAAATGTAACCCGTCTTCGTACAAATGGATGTAATCCATATTCCGATACCGAAACATTGAATTTAATGCGTATATGGACACTCGTGTATACATATAGATTATATATTATATTATTATTATATATATATATGTGACAGCGCATAGAGAAAGGGACCTAAGGGTAAAAAAATCAGTTTTCTTTTTTTTTGATGTGTACAATATCTGAGCATCGAATGAGACCGATCCCATGCCCCAAAAGTGTTCCCTCCCAGAGATATGCGCGTTTTATTCAGTGATGGTACACCAAAGATACACGTATTTAAATCTTTAAAATGGCTCTCCTGAACAAAACAGGTTTTTACCCTTAGGTCCCTTTCTCTATGCGCTGTTACATATATTAATATATTACATAAAGTACTTTAAATGTATTTGTTTGTTGTGGCGCAAATTCCAAAAAGTTTGGGTCTTCACACCCGAATAAGAAATTATTTCTGATTAAAATTCACTACAGTTCAACTAAATCTAATAAGATAAGATAATTTTTTTTCTCATTTTATTAAAGTAAAAAAAAATTATCTAGAACATCAAATGTAAGCCATAAAATAATCATATACCTTATTAATGTAAACATATTATCAGTATAAAGCAACACAATTTTGGGAATTAAAATTTAATTACCCATAACGCGGACAGACAGAAATGTCGTCATACAAAGTCATCTTGTATCCCACAAGAAACGTCTCGAGTGTATACCTAAATTCTAAGAAAACGAGAAAGTTGTCTTTTGAAAAAAAAAATGTGTTTTTTTTCTCATTTTATTAAAGTTTTCTCGTGGTACCTTCATAGCGAACAGTCGATTAGCGGAATTTTTCTTACATACAAAAAATTAAACAAACAAAAAATATTCGTAGTACATATTATTCGTAATAGGTACATACTGTCTTTAATAAATAAGCATTATGCTTTGCTGATATTTTTACATAGTAAAAATAACAAAAACAAAAAAAAACCGCAAACAAAAAAAATTAAGCAAATTGATATTGAGGAATACTATATATATGTGTACCTCTAAACAAATAAACAATCATAAGTAACAAAAACAAAAAAAGACCGCAAACATAAAAAACACAAACGAATATCCCTTGAGGAATTCTTTGTATGAGTGCCTCAAATACAAAAAAATTTGAAGTGAGTTCTAACGGCAGAAATGCTTATTTTACTGTGAGTTCTGAAACTCTTAATGAAAAAAATATAAATAATAAATCTGATGAAAGTCTTTTTTACCGTCAAAGCCAATTTTTCGTCAGCGATCAACTTCGCTTTGTCCAATGCCAAATAGTAATGATGCATTAACATTACAGTTGCCTAGTACTTCTTCATATAAGCCAGTAATATCATCCCCTTCAGGCTCGTGTTCATCACTTAACAAAGTTATCACTACAGATAACAGCGGCTCGAAACTCAAGGTACAAGTCGGAATGGCCAGATATATAACCGTGGTAAAGCGTGGGCGAAGCCCGAATTCTTCAAAAATTTCATCTGCTCCAAAAATGTCTAGGGATAACAGCGCAGCCTCAACTAATCGCCAAAACCGCTTCGAAATTTTGCAAGATGACAACGACAAACCCGATGTATCCTCGAATAAAATATCCAAGCCGCCACCAATATATTTGAGACAAAAAATTCAAATGCCCTTATTAAAAAATTAATTTCGGTCATTGGTGAGAATAAATTTCACATTGTTCCAATAAAACGTGGAAACATAGATGAAACTAAAGTCCAAATTTATGACGAAAGAGATTTCCGTAAAATGGTTGCTGAATTTGAAAAAAATAAAACAAGCTTCTACACATACCAGCTTAAGAGCGCTAAAGGCATGCAGATCGTATTGAAGGGCATAGATTCTTATGTTGTTCCCGAAGAAATAAAAGATGCACTCGTCCTCCAGGGGCTTAAGGTAAAAAATGTGTCCAATATAATAAACAGAGAGAAGATTCCCCAACCCCTATTTCGTGTAGAACTTGAGCCTAATGATATAAAATTGAAAAAAAAAATGAGACGCATCCAATTTATAATTTGAAATACCTCTTGTACCGAAAAATCACAGTTGAAGAGCCACATAAGCGTTCAGGTCCTGTACAGTGCCATAATTGCCAAGAATATGGCCATACAAAAACATACTGCAATTTACCCTCTGTTTGTGTTGTGTGCGGTGAATTACACGGCACTGCTAGTTGCAATAAGCCAAAAGATAAAAGTGATAAAAAATGCAGTAATTGTGGAGGTAATCACACCGCTAACTACAGAGGTTGTCCTGTGTACTCTTTCGTAAAGAAGACTATGGTGCAAAAACCTAAATTAGCTCCAGCTCAATCAGCAAACGCTTACTCTGCCACTTTTGCGCAAATGAGCCAACCAGTTACTTCCCGTGTATCGTATGCAGATGCTGCTAAGACAAATTCAATTCCCACACAAAATGTTTACCCGCCAAATAATTCAAAAAATACTGACGCAAGCTTTAATTTTAATCGCCTTGAAGCTACTATTGAAAATCTGGTGCAAACTATAAACAATTTTACAACAAATATGACTAGCATGATGCAAGAAATGCTGCGAATGCAGAATACTCTGCTTCAAGCATTAATTAATAAGCCATGAACACGTTAACAATATGTTTCTGGAACGCAAACGGCATTCGCCAACATAAAAATGAACTTGAGCACTTCCTCACGGAAAAAAATATTAATGTAATGTTAGTATCTGAGACTCATTTGACTTCTAGAAGTCTTTTTAAAATTTATGGCTACACTATATATGATACAAAGGACCCTAGAGGAAGGGCTTGCGGTGTATCAGCAATTCTAATAAAGTCAAGACTCAAGCACTATGTTCTTGATAACATTTGTGAAGAACACCTACAAGCAACAAATATTGGCATTGAAAGTTTTTGTACAAATTTTGTTATATCATCAATTTACTCCCCTCCCAGATTTTCAATCACTTAGAATCAATATGAGGATTTCTACAAATCTCTTGGACCTTGTTTTGTAGCAGCTGGCGACTACAATGCTAAGCATACGTTCTGGGGTTCGCGTCTTATTACCCCCAGAGGTCGAGCATTGTTCAACACTATTTCAAAAATGGGCTTGGATGTCATTTCGAGTGGGGAGCCCACTTGTTGGCCTACTGACATACAAAAAATTCCGGATGTTATAGATTTTGGCGTCATAAAAAATATCTCAAGGGATTTAATTCAAGTTCAAGCTTCTCTTGATCTTTCGTCCGATCACTTTCCGACGATCATTACAATTTGTAGTCCCTTAAGAAGTAACTTACCTGACCCATATGTGAAGATGATCAATCGTGTTAATTGGCTGGGGTTCAAAAAATATCTCAGTAGTCATTGTACGGAAAACATTACGCTTAGAACATCCGATGATATTGAATCTAACATTGCCAATCTCAGCGAGAATATTAAACAGGCTGCTGAACATGCCATTATCTCCCATCCGCAGACTGGGTTTAATAAAATTTATTCTACAGACATTGAACGTCTCGTACGTGAAAAAAGAAGAGCTAGAAGGGAATGGCAACAGCACAGATCACCACAAAATAAAATCAGATTTAAAGAGTGCACTAAACGACTCCAAGAGTTGCTTGCGTCTGAAAAAACTGCATCTCTTAAAAATTATCTGGAAGGTCTTGATGTCACACCAGCGTCTAATTACTCTTTGTGGCGCGCTGCTAGAAAGCTTAAAACACCCATTGAGTATAAGCCACCTCTACGCACATCTACCGGAAGTTGGGCAAGAAGCGATACTGAAAAAGGTAAAATATTTGCTGAGCACTTAAAATCCGTTTTTACGCCAAACATATATACTGGTGTTGCTGATTTGCCGAATGTAGTCGCTCTACCCCCTCAACACATCAAGTTTCAGACGCGTGATTTACAAAAATTAATTGTCGAACTCAACCCGAAGAAAGCTCCGGGTATTGATGGAATTAGTAACCAGATGCTTATGAACTTGCCTCGTATTGCAATGAGAATCCTATTATTCATATTTAATGCTATTTTACGACTGGAGTATTATCCACACAGCTGGAAGCTTGCCAAGGTTAAAATGATTCCAAAGCTGGGCAAAGATCTAACCAAGGCTGAGTCATATAGGCCAATAAGTCTACTATCAACTATGTCAAAGCTTTTCGAAAAACTGCTCAAAACAAAATTGTCCCCAATTCTAATTAGTAGTGGGTGCATACCAGACCATCAATTTGGTTTTAGAAGTCAGCATAGCACCATTGAACAAACTCACAGACTAGTTCAATTTATAAGAAGAACTTTTGAGGAAAAAAAGTATTGTTCTGCGCTCTTTATTGACGTTTCCCAGGCATTTCATAAAATTGAAAACTTACTTAAAATTGAAGACTTACTTACTAATAAACATTTTAAATATTTTGGAAAGTTGCATTATTTCCCGTAAGTTCACTGTTGTGGAAGGAGACTTTACGAGTAGGCCTGAAACTATTTCATCCGGTGTGCCACAGGGGAGCATACTGGGACCAGTTTTATATTTGATTTATACTCGTGATATGCCTGTGAGCAGTAGTATCCATACTTCCACATTTGCCGACGATACAGCCTGCCTTAGTATGCACGAAAACCCTGATGAGGCATCCCGCAAACTCCAGGAACACATTAGCCAGATGGAGCTTTGGTTAAACTTATGGAGAATTAAAGTCAATGAACAAAAGTGTGTCCATATAACGTTCACCCTAAGAAGAGATACTTGCTCCCCCATTCGGATTAACAATCAAGTTGTTCCTCAACATTCACATGTGAAATATCTTGGTATACACCTTGATCGACGACTTACATGGAAACATCACATTGACTCTAAGTTAACTCAAATGAAACTTAAATTAACTCAGGTACATTGGCTGATTGGTAGAAATTCAACACTTAGCCTAGACTGCAAACTTTTAATATACAAGTCGCTTTTAAAGCCAATATGGTGCTACGGAATTCAACTATGGGGCACTGCTTCAGCTTCAAATGTAGAGAAAATTCAACGAAGGCAAAATAAAATTTTACGCATGATAACATCGGCTCCATGGTACATCAAAAATTCAAATATACATCGCGATTTGAATATGCCACTAGTGACTGAAGAAATTGCAAAATACGCAGGCAAATATTTAACAAAACTCGAATCACATCCTAATCTGCTTGCTCGTAATATTTTGAACTTTACTGGACACATCCGCTTAAAAAAGAGAGATACACGGGCTCTAATATTCAACACTCTAGATGATGAAGCTGCTTGAAAACACTTTTTTCTTTTTGTTGCTTATCACTACTTATGTATTATTAATAACTATCACTAAGCTTATGTCCGACATTGGTCGGGCCTAATAATTTTTTTATAGATTTAAGATTTGAATACTTATTGTTAGTTCATATTTGAAGATACAATAAATAAAAAAACATGCATTAAAAAAAAATTTATTAAAGTTCAGCGTATTGTGTATATATTTCTGAAATGTTTAAGTGTGCTTTCTGGGCCTGTCGGACTGAGTGTACGTATCAGTTGTTAGTCAGTCTCTTTTTTTATTTAGTTTTTTCTTCTAATATGTCACTCTTTTTTCAGATTTTACTACTTGAAATAGAGAATGTTTGTCTTATTTGTTGCTGGGTATATATATATAGGTAAATATGTGCATGTATGTAGAAATTAGTTTACATACATAGAAATAGATATTTAATAAACAACTATTGCAGCACATCGATCTCAAATAACTCAGTTACCTCGACCAGCAATTCACCGTCGCTGTTTTCATAAAGTGTTAGAAACATTGAAAATCTATATTTGGAAGAATTTTTCCCTCAAGTATTTCTACATGAGGTTTGCTGGTTGAATCCTATCGCATTCATATGTAATGATTTCTCACTTAAAAAAGGTCATCATTACAATCAATCATACCCGTATACAACACATTCATGAGTTGGATTGATGCAGATACAAATGCTGTCTGCGAATTAATGGTTGCAAAAAGCTTCTCATCACCTTCTAACAGCTTTATATATTTTGCTAGTATGCATGCCTTAGCATGCTTCTGTCGATAGTGACACAAAAGTCCGCGATGTAGTAGTGTTACAATTAAAAATCTATACTATTACAATTTGCGAGTTCACTCTTTTGAATTTTTCACAAAGTAGATACATATGTATTTCATTTGCAACAACGTAATAACATTTCTGTGCTTACAAAATTGTCTGACGTGAGGAATTTTTTTGAAATTATACATGCTACGGCATTTTTTTTTTTTGTAAATTTATTTGATATTCATACAGATATAGTTATAAAGTGAGCTCTGTTTACATTCTATTTTACAATTTATGTATGCTTCAGCATGATTCTAGTTGAAGTCTATGTTTTCTAAAGATCTGATAGCTAAAGAAATAAATAGCGCGAAGATCTTTTATAATAATCCCATTTTCATATTGTAAAATTTTGTGTGATTTTGAAATGGAAAATGTACAACTTTTACTATAAAAAGTGATAACATGTGTTGCTGAATATTGCACTGTGTTATAGTTCATTTTAAACGCTGACGTTTTCACAATATTTCATACAGACCAACAAGTGTAGAGAATTCCAGTACATTTAGGTAATTATCTTTCCTAAGACCCATCATTCCTAATCAATCCTGCATAAAAACAAGACAAACTAGATTTTTCGTTTTTAATTTTATTTTTATTTTTATTGAATTCAACCTTTTTTACATCTTCAAATTATTCTATACTATATTAAGCAGATTTTTCCCATTTGTTGAGTTAGCTTTAATCGTAAACATTTTAATGGTGAGGTGAACTTTTTTAGTGTATGCATAAAGTAAATCTTTGTATATACCAATCCACTTATATGAACCATTAATGATAAATTCTTTTCACATCATTCGTATTTTTAGTTATTTATTTTATTTACAGTATTTAACAACTTATACTATAATAAACACTAGTGTTTAATAATAAATATAATAATACAAAGTCCCAGAAACGAGCTCTCGAGTATTTTGAATATAAGACAATAAAGGTTTAATTTACAAGTCAATATTTTTATTACGTATTAAATCAATACGGAAATTTTAAGTTTAATTGTAATGAAAATTTTTGTAAAAACATGACTTAAGTATTAGGCAAGGATAAAAACTACTAAAGTGAAGATTTAAAAGAGACGGTATAATATATGATTATTCATGTAACCACCAAAATTTTTTGTTGCTTTGTATGGTAAATATACGAAGTTCTTTACTGGATAAACTTTGCCGTATCTAAATATTTGAAATATTTAATAAATTGTAATTAACTGCTTTGACTGCACGTCTAAAATTATGATAAAAGACTGGTATACCATCAGTGTTGCCATATTTATTTTTCATAAATCTTCAAATCGAGAAAATAAATCTTTTTTGTTACCAAAAATCTTTTTTGTTATATTATTGAATAAAAATGAGTTGAAATTTATTTTGTTTCCTTTGAACTATTAAAAGTAAAACCAAATAACACAAAATATTTACTGTATGAATATATGTAAGCAGTTTAGTCAAAAAATCCTTCAATAATATATTAAAAGTACCAAAAGTAAAATTTTTAGAAATTTTATCTTTAGATAAGAAATCTTTTTTTGTCGTTTTAACATGTCTAAAAACTTCAAAAATAGGATAAATCTTCACATATGGTAACACTGTATACCATTTTCATCTCGAAATATACTTAGTTTATCTAAGTATAAAAAAGACTCACGTGGACCGAAGCCTTTTTCTACTGCATTTGCTACGTAATTTAAGCTTGTATTTATAATAAGGTGCCATTACTAAATTGTTTTCATGGGATGAAATACATCTCAAAACGTAATTTCTTATAAGGCTAATGATGAAATTGTCTATTCTTATTACGTTAGCAGTATTATATAATTTTTTGTTTGAAACGTATTTCAAATGGTTGCTGTGTGATAATCTAAATAATGAAGTACAAGCTCTTTAGCACTTTCTTTCGAATACTCGAATTTTTTCCATGTATGATAATGCTAGTTATATTAAACCATATCGGACATCCATATGTGAGTATTGGCGATTCAGAGATTGATACATAACTATTTTTACCTTGGGCTTTACGTATTTTGAGTAAAATAATGATTTATATATAAAGAAGCCTTGTGGGCTTTCCTAATTATCTCGTCGACATGATTATTTTAATATAAGAATTTATCTAATTGAATTTCAAAATATCTGACAATTTGTTTGTTTGGTAAATTGATATTATTTAAATTCGATCTAATTCCAGAGGATTTCCAGTTTTTTAATGTTATTATTACATTTATCAACTGGGGGTCTAAATAGAATAGCTTAGCATTTATTTATATTTATCTTCAAATACCAATCTATGGAAAACTGTTCTACTATGTTGAATGATTCTTGAAGCCCTGTGTTTATTTTTTCAATTGTTGCGTCAGCATGATATATAATGATATCATCTGCAAATGCTATGCTCTTTTGAATTTTTTTACCTTTTTTTTTAATACATGTATTTATTTATTGTATATTCAAATATGAACTAATAATAAATATTAAAATCCTAATTCTAAAATATAACTATTAGGCCCGACCACTGTCGGACATAAACTTAGTAATAGTTATAAGTAATACATAAGTAGTGATAATCAAAAAGGAAAAAAAAATTTTCAAGTAGTCCCATCTGGAGTGTTGAGTATAAGAGCCCTTGTGTCCCTCTTTTTTAGGCGGATGTATCCAGTAAAGTTCAAAATATTACGAACAAGCGGATTAGGATGTGATTCGAGTTTTGTTAAATATTTGCCTGCGTATTTTGCAATTTCTTCAATTACTAGTGGCATATTCAAATCACGATGTATATTTTAATTTTTGATGTACCATGGAGCCGAAGTTATCATACGTAAAATTTTGTTTTGCCTTCCTTGGATTCTCTCGACATTGGAAGCTGAAGCAGTGCCCCATAGTTGAATTCCGTAGCACCATATAGGTGCTACGTGACTTGTACATCAAAAGTTTGCAATCTAGACTGTGAGTTGAATTTCTACCAATCAGCCAATGTACCTGAGCTAATTTTAGTTTCAGTTGTGTAAGCTTAGAATCAATGTGTTGTTTCCATGTAAGCCATCGATCAAGGTATATATTAAGGTATTTTGCATGTGAATGTTGAGGAACAATTTGATCATTGATTCTAATGGGGGAACAATTATCTTTTCGTACAGTAAATGTTACCTGCGCACACTTCTGCTCATTTGCTTTAATTCTCCATAACTTTAACCATAGTTCCAGCTGGGTAATATGTTCCTGAAGATATCGGGATGCCTCGTGAGGGTTTTCGTGCATACTAAAGAAGGCTGTATCATCGGCAAAAGTAGATGTATGGATTTTAGGCATATAACAAGTATAACAGCCATCACTAAACAAGGACGGAAAGCGGAACGTTTTTTTCCGCCGAGCTTTAACGCTGAAATGCCATACCTAAACAAAAGCGTCAACGTTATGTCAAAAACAGGGTTATCAAACAAATAAATAAAACAACCCTGATTATTTTAACTGCTGCACAGACGACATTATTGCTTGTGATTTTGTTATTAAAATTTTGTTACATAAATTTTGTTACTTAAATTAAAATAAAATAATTAAAGTTTGAAAAAATTAGATATTTATAAGATTTGAAGAACTTGCTTGTGTTAAGGATGATGGCCAGCGTTGCCATATTTTCTTCTCAAAAACCTTCAAGTAAACAAAAATTAAAAATCTTTTTTTAGTGATTTTACTCAAAATATATTAATATGCATTGATTTTACTGAATTCTGAAGAAAAAATTTATTTTGTTTCAAATGAACTAAATCTACATGAATAGTATCAATCAATTGAATGGAAGTCATGCAGGATATATTCATCATTCCGCAGGACAAAGTTGCTATCACATTATTAAGGGCAAAATGAAAAATGTCATGGAAACTCTTGTGTATGTGTGATGTTGCATCTCTCAATACCTAATGAATATAACATTAAGTCGAACTGCTCACTCCAGTGATTTTTACTAATCAATGATAACATAAATATTAATCAAGTTTGACTGATCATAATTGACTAATAAAGGGTGTTTTTTATTGAGGTATAGAACTTTAAGTTGGCATCACTTTTTTAACTGGCGGCCATTTTGTCAGCTGTCAAGTGATTAATATTTAGTTTGCTTTGCCATTTCATCATGAACAGGTTGACAAAAGAACAACGCTTGCAAATCGTGCAAATTTATTTCGAAAATAATGGTTCAGTTCGCGAAGTTTACCGCAAGCTCCGTCCATTTTATGGTCGACATAATCGTCCATCAGAGCAATTAATTCGGTTAACCATGGATCGTTTTCGCACTACGTTTACTCTATGTGATAATACGCATCCGCAGAGACGTCGAACAGTGCGCACCGAAGAAACAATTGCCGCTGTAGAGCAAAGTGTTGAAGAGGACCCGAATGAATCGATTCGCCACCGTGCACAGCAATTGGAGCCGAATAACCGACTATTTTGTTCCCGAATTGGATGGCATGAATGTGGATGAGTTAAGGTTCCAACAAGACGGCGCTACATGCCACACAGCGCACGTCACAATCGATTTATTGAAGGAAACATTCGATGAGCGCATAATTTCGCGGAATGGACCTGTCAATTGGCCACCAAGATCGTGTGATTTGACACCATTGGATTATTTTCTTTAGGGATATGTGAAGTCGCTCGTCTACGCCAACAAACCAGAAACGTTAGGGGACTTGGAAGCCAACATTCGTGGCGTTATTGCCAACATACGGCCCCATATGCTCGAAAAAGTGGTTGAAAATTGGACCTGTAGAATTAGCTTTATTCGAGCCTGCCGTGACGGCCACATGCCCGAAATCATATTTAAACATTAATGGCATAAAATTATCCTTCCAATAAAGCCAAATTGATGGACATTAGAACGATTTTCTTGTGTTTTATTTCAATTCGAAGTTCTATACCCCTCAAAAAAACACCCTATATATCCCCCACAATTGAGCTAGCATACATGACTGATATACTGGCAAAAAATATAATTTTTATTATCTTAATTGTTTTTACTTTAAAAAGTCAATTCAAAATATACAAGTAAATAAAATATATAAAATTAAAGATAGAAATAAGCAAAAACAGAATAACCTAGGCGGTATCCAGCCCTCTTCACACCTTTTCACCGCCAACGCATCTTGCTTTTTACATATATCTAAAACTTTTAAAAGAAATATATATCGAGCCTTATTTTCGATTTTATCGTTAGCGACATGTTATCGAAAATATACTTTTTTATTGAAATTAAAATTTTATGTGACTACCCATAGTTTAGAATTATCAAAATGCCAAAATTATTGATAACTTTTAAGATACGGTCTGTAAATTTTATCGTAAGTGACATTTTACGTACAAAAACATATTTGAAAATTTTAAAAAACCTTCTTCTTTTCAATTTAATTTTTGTCGCTTACTACAAAATCGAAAATAAGGCTCGATATATTAAATTAAATTTTGTAAATTTCATTTATTCACTATTGTTCTTACTTATCTTTTATAAGACTTATAAATTTTAATTTTCACAGACAGAATGATTTGTATTTTTTGGAATAAAAATCGATTTTTAAAACTTTTGGCATATTTATATTAGATGTAAACTGTAACATACATACATACATGTTAGAATGGAGCCACTATAATTAATATATAAATCCATCATCACTTCCGATCAAATGACCAGTCAATTGACTGTCACTATTGAATTCAATGTAAAATTGCTGCAAATGTGCTAGTGAAAAAATTCTGTTTTTGTTAGTTTCAGTCATTCATTTCTTGTAGGGAACAAACGTAAAGGTAAATAACACAAAATACTTACGGAATAGAACAAGTGTAAGACAAATATATGTATGCACATAATTCATACTTTCAATGAAGGTGAGAAAAAAATATATCAGTACTTTAGCTAAAAGGACGGTAAATAATATACTAAAAGTATCATATATCATATTCTTAAAAATCTTATTTTTAACAAGGAAATCTTTTAGTTTTGTCAACATCCCCAAAAACTTCGAAAGTAAGATAAATCTTCACATATGGTAACGCTGATGATGGCAAACTGAAGGCAATTGTTTTCTTTTGCAACTAACTTCATTGTGACACGCGATGTCAAAATCGGATTATCCAATAGCAAAGCGTTGCCGACGCGTTATTTCGGTATGGTCCATACAAAATGTACATGTATGTCATGAGAACTTTTGACAGCTAAAAAAAAGTTGCCGCTTTTGTTTAGGGATGGCTGTAAATCAAATACAAAACTGCTCCCAGTATACTGCCCTGTGGCACACCGGCAGAGATAGATTCAGGAACACTCATGAAGTCTCCTTCCACAACAATGAATTTCCGGGATAGACTATAACTTTCCAATAGCTTTAGAAAATTTATTGGTAGATATGTCTTCAATTTTAAAATTAGGCCTTCATGCCAAACTTTATCAAATGCCTGAGAAACATCAATAAAGAGAGTAGAACAATACCTTTTCTTCAAATGTTCTTCTTATAACTTGAACCAATATATGCGTTTGTTCAATGGTACTATGCTGACTTCTAAAACCAAATTGATGGTCCGGTATGTACCCACTATCAGTTAGAATTGGGGACAATTTTGTCATGAGCAGCTTTTCGAAAAGCTTTGATATTCTTGATAGTAAACTTATTGGCCTGTAAGACTCAGATTTGGTAAGATCTTTGCCCGGCTTTGGAATCATTTTGACCTTGGCAAGCTTCCAGCTGTGTGGATAATACTCTAGTCGTAATATGGCATTAAAAATATATAGTAAGATTCTAGTTGCAGTGCGAGGCAGATTCATCAGCATCTTGTTGCTAATTCCATCAATACCTGGAGCTTTCTTCGGGTTGAGCTCAGCAATTAGTTTACGTACATCACGCATCTTAAACTTTAAGGGTCTAGGGTGTAGTGCAACTATACTCGGCAAATCAGCAACACCAGTACATGTATTTGGGGTAAATACGGATTTTAAATGCTTAGCAAATATTTTACCTTTTTCAGTATCGCTTCTTGCCCAACCTCTGGTAGATGTGCGTAGAGGTGGCTTAAACTCAACGGGTGTTTTAAGCTTTTTAGCAGCGCGCCACAAGGAGTAAATAGATGCTGGTGTGACATCAAGACCTTCCAGATAATTTTCACAAGATGCAGTTTTTTCAGATGCAACCAACTCTTGGAGTCGTTTAGTGCACTCTTTAAATCTGATTTTGTGTTGAGGTGATCTGTGCTGTTGCCATTCCTTTCTAGCTCTTCTTTTTTCATGTGCGAGACGTTCAACGTCTGTATAATAAATTCTATTAAACCCAGTATGCGGATGGGAGGTAGTGGCATGTTCAGCAGCTTGTTTAATATTCTCGTTAAGATTGGCAATGTCAGATTCAATATCATCGGGTGTTCTTAGCGTAATATTTTGATATTTTTTGAATCCCAGCCAATTAATACGATTTATCATCTTGACATATGGGTCAGAACGTATGTTTCGCATTGAAGTCGCCAGCTGCTACAAAACAAGGTCCAAGGGATTTGTAGAAATTCTCGTATTGATCTTCAGTGATTGAAAATCTGGGAGGGGAGCAAATTGATGATATCACGAAATTTGTACAAAAATGTTCAATGCCAATATTTTTTGCTTGAAGATGTTCTTCACGTATGTTGTCAAGAATATAGTGCTTGAGTCTTGACTTTATTAGAATAGCTGATCCATCGCAAGCTCTTCCTCTAGGGTCCTTTGTATCATATATAATGTGCCATAAATTTTAAAAAGGCTTCTCGAAGTCAAATGAGTCTCAGAGACCAACATTATATCAATATTTTTTTCCATGAGAATGTGCTCGAGTTCATTTTTATGTTGGCGAATGCCGTTTGCGTTCCAGAACCATATTTTTAACATGTTCATGGTTTGTTAACTAATGCTTGAAGCAGTGTATTCTGCATTCGGAGCATTTCCTGCATCATGCAAGTCATATTTCCTGTAAAGTTGTTTATAGTTTGCACCAGATTATCAATAGTGGCTTCAAGGCGACTGAATTAATGCTTGAGTTTGCACTTGTTGAATTATTTGGTGGTGAAACATTTTGTGATGGAATAGAATTTGTCTTAGCAACATCGGCATACGAAACACGGGAAGTGACTGGTTGGCTCATTTGCGCAAAAGTGGCGGAGTAAGCGTTTGCTGATTGAGCTGGAGCTAATTTAGATTTTAGCACCATAGTCCGTTTGACGAAAGAGTACACAGGACATCCTCTGTAGTTAGCAGTGTGATTACCTCCACAATTACTGCATTTTTTTATCACTTTGAACTTTTGGCTTATTGTAACTAGCAGTGCCGTATAATTTGGCGCACACAACAAAAAAAGATGGTAAATTGCAGTATGTTTTTGTATGGCCATATTCTTGGCAATTATGGCACTGTACAGGACCTGAACGCTTATGTGGCTCTTCAACTATCATTTTTCGGTACAAGAGGTATTTTAAATTATAAATTGGATGCGTCTCATTTTTTTCTTAATTTTATATCATTTGGCTCAAGTTCAACTCGAAATAGAGGTTGGGGGATCTTTTCCCTATTTATTATGTTAGATACATTTTTAGCTTAAATCCCTGGAGGACGAGTGCATCTTTTATTTCTTCGGGAAGAACGTAAGAATCTATGCCCTTTAATACTATCTGTAGGCCTTTAGCACTCTTAAGCTGGTATGTGTAGAAACTTGTTTTATTTTTTTCAAATTCAGAAACCATTTTGCGGAAATATTTTTCTTCATAAATTTGAATTTTCGTTTCATCGATGTTGCCACGTTTTATTGGAACAATGTGAAATTTATTCTGACCAATGACCGAAATTAATTTTTAATAAGGGCATTTGAATTTTTTTTCTCTCAAATGGATTGGTGGCGGCTTGGATGTTTTATTCGAGGATACCTCGGGTTTGTCATTGTCATCTTGCAAAATTTTAAAGCGGTTTTGGCGATTAGTTAAGGCTGCGCTGGTATCCCTAGACATTTTTTTTTCTTTAATACATGTATTTATTTATTGTATCTTCAAATATAAACTAACAATAAGTATTCAAATCTTAAATCTAAAACATAATTATTAGGCTATAAATAATACATATGTAAGTAGTGATAATCAGAAAGGAAAAAAAAGTATTTTCAAGTAGTCAAATCTATTGTGTTGAGTATAAGAGCCGTGTAGGCGTGTGTGTCCAGCAAAGTTCAAAATATTACGAGCAAGCGGATAAGGATGTAATTCGAGTTTTGTTATATATTTGCCAGCTCTACAAGTAAACGCGAACTCCGACACTTTTGCTCAAATCAGCCAACCAGTTACTTCACGTGTATCGTATGCTGATGCTGCTAAGACTAGTTCAATTCCCACGCAAAATGTTCCACCGCCAAATAATTCAACGAATTCAAACTCAAGCTTTAACTTTAGTCGCCTTGAAGCTACTATTGAGAATCTGGTGCTAACTATAAACAACTTTACTACAAATATGACAAGTATGACGCAAGAAATGCTGCCAACATAAAAATGAACTTGAGCACTTCCTCATGGAAAAAAATATTAATATAATGTTGGTTTCTGAGACTCATTTGACCTCAAGAAGCTTATTTAAAATAAATGGTTACACTTTATATGATACAAAGGACCCGAGAGAGAGAGAGCATGTGGTGGATCAGCAATTCTGATTAAGACAAGACTCAAGCACTATGTCCTTGACAACGTTAGTGAAGAATATTTGCAAGCAACGAATATTTTCGTAGAAAATTTTTGTGCGAATTTCGTGATATCATCAATTTACTCACCTCCCAGATTTTCAGTTAGCGAAGATCAGTATGAGAAGTTCCACAAATCGCTTGGATCTTGTTTCGTGGCAGCTGGTGACTACAATGCAAAACATACCTACTGGGGATCGCGTCTTGTTACACCTAGAGGTCGAGCCTTGTTTAATACAATTTCAAAAATGGGCTTAGATGTCATTTCGAGTGGGGAGCCTACTTACTGGCCTACTGACGTAAGAAAAATTCTAGATGTTATAGATTTTGCCGTCACGAAAAATATTCATAGGGACTTAATTCATGTAGAGGCCTCTCTAGATCAGTCCTCCGATCACTCTCCAACAATAGTTACAATTTTCAACCTACTTAGGAGTGATTTAACTAACTCATATGTGAAGATGATTAATGGAATCAACTGGCTGGTATTCAAAAAATATCTTAGTAGTCACTGCGTAGAAAACATTCAGCTTAGATCATGCGATGATATTGAATTTAATATTGCCAATCTTAACGAAAATATTAAACAGGCTGCTGAACACGCCACTACCTCCTATCCGCAGACCGGCTTTAACAGAATTTATTCTACGGAAATTGAACGTCTTGTATGTGGAAAAAGGAGAGCTAGAAGAGAATGGCAACAACACAGATCACCCCTAAATAAAATCAGACTTAAAGAATGTACTAAACGACTCAAAGAGCTGCTATCATCGGAAAAAACTGCACTACTGGAAAAGTATTTAGAAGGTCTTGATGTAACGTCCGCATCTAATTACTCTTTATGGCGCGCTACTAGAAATCTTAAATGACCCGTTGATCTTAAATCACCATTGCGTACTGCGACAGGAGGCTGGGCAAGAAGTGATAGTGAGAAAGGTAACTTATTTTCTGAGCATTTAAAATCTGTATTCACTCCCAATTCATGTGCGGGTGCTGCTGATTTACCGAGTGTAGTTTTTCTACCCCCTCGTTCCTTAAGGTTTAAGATGCGTGAAGTACAAAAAGTAATTGCTGAACTCAACCCGAAGAAAGCTCCAGGTATTGATGGCATTAGTAACAAAATGCTCATGAACTTGCCTCATATTGCAATAAGAATCCTGCTATTTACTTTTAATGCTATTTTAAGAATGCAGTATTTTCCACATAACTGGAAACTGGCCAAGATCAAAATGATTCCAAAGGCGGGCAAATATCTTACCAAGACTGAGTCATATAGGCCTATAAGCTTACTATCTACAATCTCAAAGCTTTTCGAAAAGCTGCTCATGACTAAATTGTCCAAAATTTTAACTGATAATTGGTGCATCCCGGACCATCAATTTGGCTTTAGAAGTCAGCACAGCACGATTGAACAAACGCATAGACTGGTCCAATTTGTAAGAAGAACATTTGAAGAAAAGAAGTATTGTTCTGCTCTCTTTATTGATGTTTCTCAGGCATTTGATAAAGTATGGCACGAAGGCCTAGTTTTAAAATTGAAGACATATCTGCCAATAAACATTCAAAAGCTTTTGTAAAGTTATATTATTGATAGGAAGTTCACTGTTGTGGAAGGAGAGTTCACGAGTGTGCCCGAGTCTATATCTTCTGGTGTACCCCAGGGTAGTATTCTGGGTCCTGTCTTGTATTTAATATATACTTGTGATATGCCTGTGAGCAATAATATCCATATTTCTACTTTTGCCGATGATACAGCCTGTATGAGTGTGCACGAAAACCCTTATGAGGCATCCCGCAATCTCCAGGAACATATCACTCAGCTAGAAATATGGTTGAACTTATGGAGAATTAAAGTCAATGAACAAAAGTGTGTCCATATAACGTTCACCCTAAGAAGAGATACTTGCTCCCCCATTCGAATCAACAATCATAATATTCCTCAACATTCCCAAGTGAAATACCTTGGTATACACCTTGATCGAAGACTTACATGGAAACATCATATTGACTCTAAGTTAACTCAGATGAAACTTAAGTTAACTCAAATCTATTGGTTGATTGGCAGAAACTCAACACTCAGCTTAGACTGCAAACTTTTACTGTACAAGTCGCTTTTCAAGCCAATATGGTGCTACGGAATTCAGTTATGGGGCACTGCTTCAGCTTCCAATGTCGAGAGAATCCAACGAAGGCAAAACAAAATTTTACGGTTAATAACATCGGCTCCATGGTACATCCAAAATTCTATTATACATCGTGATTTAAATATGCCACTAGTGACTGAAGAAATTGCAAAATACGCAGGCAAATATTTAACAAAACTCGAATCACATCCTAATCCGCTTGCTCGTAATATTTTGAACTTTACTGGACACATCCGCTTAAAAAAGAGGGACACACGGGCTCTTATACCTAACACTCCAGATGGGACTACTTGAAAATACTTTACCCCCCCCCCCCCCCCCTAATTTTTTTGATTATCACTACTAATGTATTATTTATAACTACCACTAAGTTTATGTCCGACACTGGTCGGGCCTAATAATTTTTTTTTTTATAGGTTTAAGATTTGAATACTTATTGTTAGTTCACATATGAAGATACAATAAATAAATACATGCATTATAAAAAAAAAAAAATATTTGCCTGTGTATTTTGCAATTTCTTCTATCACTAGTGGCATATTTAAATCACGATGTATATTTGAATTTTTGATGTACCATGGAGCCGAAGTTATCATACGTAAAATTTTATTTTGCCTTCGTTGGATTCTCTCGACATTGGAAGTTGAAGCAGTGCCCCATAGACATTTTTGGAGAAGATGAAATTTTTGAAGAATACGGGCTTCGCCCACGCTTTACCACGGTTATATATCTGTCCATTCCAACTTGTAACTTGAGTCTCGAGCCGCTGTTATCTGTAGTGATAACTTTGTTAAGTGATGAACACGAGCCTGAAGGGGATGATATTACTGACTTATATGAAGAAGTACTAGACAACTGTAATGTTAATGAATCACTACACTATTTGACATTGGACAAAGCGAAGTTAATCGCTGACGAAAAATTGGCTCTGTCGTTAAAAAAGACTTTCATCAGGTTTATTATTTATATTGTTTTCATTAAGATTTTCAGAACTCACAGTAAAATAAGCATTTCTGCCGTTAGAACTCACTTCAAAATTTTTTGTATTTGAGGTACTCATACAGAGTATTCCTCAAGGATACTTTGTTTGTGTTTTTTTTTGTTTGCGGTCTTTTTTTATTTATGATTGTTTGTTTGTTTTGAGGTACTCATATAGAGTATCCCTCAATGTCACTTTGCTTATGTTTTTTTTTTGCTTTTTTTTTTTGTTTCTGTTATTTCTACTATGTAAAAATATTAGCAAAGCATAAAGCTTATTTATTAAAGTCAGTATGTACCTATTACGAATAATATGTACTGCGAATATTTTTTTGTATAATTTTTTGTTTGTTTGGTAAGTATGTAAGCAAAATTAAGCTAATCGACTGTTCGCTATGAAGGTTCCGCGAGAACTGTTTTTTTTATCGTACTTTTGATTTTTTTTTAAATGTGCCCTATTTTCATCGGGTGTTTTTTTAGAGGTATAGAACTTCGAATTGAAATAAAACACAAGAAAATCGTTTTAATGTCCATCAATTTGGCTTTATTGGAAGGATAATTTTATGCCATTAATGTTTAAATATGATTTCGGGCATGTGGCCGCCGCGGCTGGCTCGAATAAAGCCAATTCTACAGGTCCAATTTTTCGAGCATATGGGGCCGTATGTTGGCAATAACGCCACGAATGTTGGCTTCCAAGTCCCCTAACGTTTCTGGTTTGTTGGCGTAGACGAGCGACTTCACATATTCCCAAAGAAAATAATCCAATGGTGTCAAATCACACGATCTTGGTGGCCAATTGACAGGTCCATTCCGCGAAATTATGCGCTCATCGAATGTTTCCTTCAATAAATCGATTGTGACGTGCGCTGTGTGGCATGTAGCGCCGTCTTGTTGGAACCACAACTCATCCACATTCATGCCATCCAATTCGGGAACAAAATAGTCGGTTATCATGGCTCTATACCGGTCTCCATTAACGGTAACTGACTCTCCAGCATTATTTCGGAAGAAGTATGGCCCAATGACTCCACCAGCCCATAGAGCACACCAAACAGTCAGTTTTTGTGGATGTAATGGCGTCTCAAGGGTCTCATGTGGATTCTCTTCACTCCAAATGCGGCAATTTTGCTTGTTGACGTAGCCATTCAACCAAAAATGAGCCTCATCACTGAACAAAATTTTGCGATGAAAATCAGCATCGAGATCAATCTCATTTTCGGCCCATACACAAAAATCACGACGCATTGCATGGTCTCGCGGCTTTAATTCTTGCACAAGCTGGATCTTGTAAGGTCGCAAGCCAAGATCTTTGCGCAAAATCTTCCATAAAGTTGATGGACAAAGCTCCAATTGCTGTGCACGGTGGCGAATCGATTCATTAGGGTCCTCTTCAACACTTTGCTCTACAGCGGCAATTGTTTCTTCGGTGCGCACTGTTCGACGTCTCTGCGGATGCGTATTATCACATAGAGTAAACGTAGTGCGAAAACGATCCATGGTTAACCGAATTAATTGCTCTGATGGACGATTATGTCGACCATAAAATGGACGGAGCTTGCGGTAAACTTCGCGAACTGAACCATTATTTTCGAAATAAATTTGCACGATTTGCAAGCGTTGTTCTTTTGTCAACCTGTTCATGATGAAATGGCAAACCAAACTAAATATTAATCACTTGACAGCTGACAAAATGGCCGCCAGTTAAAAAAGTGATGCCAACTTAAAGTTCTATACCTCAATAAAAAACACTGCTAGCGCTGTATAGTTCGAAAACCATTGCTGTAAAATAACTACATGCATTACATTTTATTAAACAGCAGTGTGCCCATTTACTAACCAAATAAGTTAAATAAAACAAACAAAAACCAGCAAATTCCTATGTATTTACAATGTTGAAAGTTTTGATACTTTTAATTAATTAATTAAAAGATATTACTAAAAGCATAGTAATTAGTAGCTACTATTCCACACAAGATGGTGTTTATATGAAGCTGTTAAGTTTCTCTGTACTTCTTGTTGTCCGTATGAATGACGATCTCAAAGACGATGAAGACTTTTAGTTTGACAAGTTTATTTTTTTGTTTTCCTTATTTTGCTTTGTTTTAGTAAATTTCTTATTAAAAGTGCAAAAAATATTTTTAAAAGTTATTAAAATTAAATGTTTTTGTATTCATTTTATTTATTTGTTTTTATTTGCCTATGAAAACTTAATGTACGACAATTAGTAATAAATTCAGTAAAGTGCGACTTTCACCCGCGCACGAAAGGTTTCGTGCGGACACTTTAGCCTATATAACAAATAGTTTTGGCTTTTTTTCATTTATTGGGTTTTTTCGGTTTTTGGAGCTTTTTTTATAATTATTATTTTTACTGAAATTTTAGTGATACTGCAGTGCTCATCTATGGTAAATGCCTTTACTTTTTACTTTTTAATTCCTGTTGTTCATCGTTTAGTTGTTGCTGTTCTTGTTGTTGTGTACGCATTGCAATTAAAATAAATTCAGTAAAGTGCGACTTTGACTCGCGCACGAAGAGTTCCGTAAATTCGGCTTTGAGCATTTTTTTGATGTGGCTTTTTTCCTTTTTAAGTTTTTTCAGTTTAAACGATTTTTTGAGCTTTGTCGCTTTTTTCTTTTTTTTTTGCGGTTTTTGCTCTTTTTGGGTTCATTTAATTTTCGAAATTTTTTTCATTTGGGCGACTTTTTTCTGTTTTTGGGTTTTTTTAATTTAGGCGTTTTTTTTTTTTTTGCTTTTGGGTTTTTTTATTTAGGCGATTTTTTCATTTTGGCGATTTTTTTTGCTTAAGGTTTTTTTTTCTAATTTTTGCAATTTTTTTTTATTTTGGCGATTTTTTTCATTTTGGCGATTATTTTTCTGTTTTTGGATTTTTTTCACTTCGGCGATTTTTTTTCATTTTGACAATTTTTCCGGTTTTTCGCGATTTATTTTAGTCCTAGAATTTTTTTTAATTTGGTGCTTTTTTCGGTTTTGGCGATTTTTTTAGATTTGGCGATTTTATAATTTTTTTATTTTTTAGTTTTACCGTTTTTGAAAATTTTAAGAGTTTTGCTCTTACAGTTTCCAAGACACAGCAAGTTATCAAATTAAAATTAAAAAAAAAAAAATTAAATTAAATTTTAAATTTACTGTTAATTGTTGTAGTTTGTATAAAAATACACTAAATTTACAAGGGATATTACATGGGATTTTAACATTTTTCGTTGCTCGTTTTGGAACACCCTTTAATTTTTAACTCTTATATATTTGCTGTTGTAGCGGCCAAATGTCTACATACTGTGTACGAATGGACACACTTTTGTTCATTGACTTTAATTCTCCATAAGTTCAACCATATTTCCAGCTGAGTGATATGTTCCTGGAGATTGCGGGATGTCTCATAAGGGTTTTCGTGCACACTCATACAGGCTGTATCATCGGCAAAAGTAGAAATATGGATATTATTGCTCACAGGCATATCACAAGTATATATTAAAAACAAGACAGGAACCAGAATACTACCCTGGGGCACACCAGAAGATATAGATTCGGGCACACTCGTGAACTCTCCTTCCACAACAGTGAACTTCCTATCAATAATATAACTTTCCAAAAGCTTTTGAATGTTTATTGGCAGATATGTCTTCAATTTTAAAACTAGGCCTTCGTGCCATACTTTATCAAACGCCTGAGAAACATCAATAAAGAGAGCAGAACAATACTTCCTTTCTTCAAATGTTCTTCTTACAACTTGGACCAGTCTATGCGTTTGTTCAATCGTGCTGTGCTGACTTCTAAAGCCAAATTGATGGTCCGGGATGCACCCATTATCAGTTAAAATTTTGGACAATTTAGTCATGAGCAGCTTTTCGAAAAGCTTTGAGATTGTAGATAGTAAGCTTATAGGTCTATATGACTCAGTCTTGGTAAGATCTTTGCCCGCCTTTGGAATCATTTTGATCTTGGCCAGTTCGCAGTTATCACAATTGCGATTTTGAAATCACAAAGTTATTTGACACCTTGTGATTTACAGAACATGCCTGTCTAAACAAAATTCTCACATGCAGATTTTAACGTTGAAAAATTTAAGTATGATAAAATATAAAGCAATCGTAAATATAAAAATATACTAGGATTATTGAAGTTCAGATATATTGTAATATTTTATAGCACCAAATGTCGATATTGAAAACAATTTATTTTTACGTACATATAAATACTAGCGTAAAAAATCATACACACGCACACACACCAGAATTCATCTAAGAAAAATTCATATTCACCTTTATTGTGGTTGGCGTACTTCGACTCTTGCTACGACGTTTTTGTAATAGGTTAAAGAATGCCGCAACATTTGTACTTTAATCTAGGACGAAACTGTCGTAGTCGAAGTCGAAATATGCCAATCACGATAAGGTCCATTATTTCAAAAAAACACCCCGCCCCTCACAAATCACGACCAGCCTTAAATTCCCACAGATATACATACATATACAAATTCGCACGGCACTTTCGTACCTTTGTACTTCAAAAAATATGACACTTCTCCTGGAGGTTAGTCGGCTCAACAAAATAAATTGTTCGAGCCCTTACAGCGAATATGCTGTGCTTGCCGGAACATCCCTTAGATTATCAAAACTGCGACACTTACACATTTCATCCAACAGACTAAATAAGAATAATTTGTATGAGGATGATGCTAATGAAATGTACACGCAAGTATTAACGAAAACCCCATGCAATTGCATGCTGGTATCCCAGCGAATATTCACGCAGTCGGTTTCGTTAATTATGTGCAAAACGTTTATATATATAGTTGTGCATAGTCGGCTTGACCATAGTTATGGATAGATTACATTACTGTATGCATATAGATGGTTTTATTTCCATATATAATGTACGGGTGAAGATGGTTATGTATCGTATTGGTTTTGTATTGTTTGCTTGGCTGTGGCTGCTGGTATGTATATAGCTGGCGTGTGTATATATTTAGTAATGTACGTGGGTGAATGGTTGTTAATGTGATAATGATGTGTACATGTTTATTACCCCCAGGGGAGTCTATTTTTGACTACGGGTGTGGCAATCCCGGGTCCCCAGCTAGGGTAATGCAGCTTTTACCGCTGACGGACCTTTGGCTCATTACCCGTAAAACTTATGTGTTACTAGCCAATCTCTGAACATAAGCAGAGTAACGGATGTGCACATATTTATAAAAGGAAAACAAATATTGTACGCCCGTTGTTGTCAGCTAGGTGCAGCGTCACCTAGAACTGCCCCTGAGTTCAAAAGACGATAGAGGTGAAGCCCTTGTGGTGGAACTTCGAGGTCTAACCAGAGGCTACTTCTGGTACCACGGGTGCCGGTTGCCTGACAGCTGGGCTGCTTAGAGATAAATGCATTGCGGTTGCCGGAAATTTCTGGTCCAAAATGGCTTTCGTCCTGGATATGACCCCAGAACTCTTTCACTTTTTAGTGTCTTGCCGTAGTAGGCACAGAAACTTAGGTGGCGTGCTTGCATTCTTCTCGCGTAAGTGGTCCTCGCTGCTCTGAAGTTTTGAGTGCATGTAGCGGTCGTCAGTTTCCTTTGCTAAAATGCCGAGTTCGTCCTACCCCAATGGGGTATACCCCACGGGCTTAAAGGGACGGTTTTGGTAGGTGTGGGGTAGGCACAGGTTATTTGGCGACACAGGCATGCGTTCTTTATGGTTAGCTGTGCCGGCAATGGTTGAGGAATTTTCTTGGGGACCTCGCTTAGCTGTACACACAACATATAAGCGTGGAAGCCGGAGAATTATCGTGGTGGTTGTGGTTGCTACCAAAATCGCTGGGAGAATAGTCTTGGCTTCCCAGTGTTAAATCAATGCTAGCGGTTGGTCTGACGCGGTCAGCCAGACACTGTTCTAGGTGCTGTTGCCATTCAACAGAGCTGCTATGGACACGGACATAGCAGCAGAGTTTAGATAGCTCAAAGTACCTCAGCAAGGTACTTGAATATAGAACAGGGATAACTATATTCAAAGATTGCAACCTATGTGCCTTATAGAGTGGGCCATAGGTTCATTCTAAAAGGGTGCATAAGGGCGTTGGTCTGGCGTCTAACCCACACCCGGTGCTTTGGCACACGTGAGATAAGGCGGTAACGGCAGGTACTCACGTAAAGCAATTGCAAATCTGTACATGTTTATTGTTGTATTCTATCTCCTTTTGTTTTTATAAAATTAAAATTATGTGGCAGGTGATCATTAGCTAAATATTTGTTATTTAGTGGCTGATCAACGTTACAATATACGCAAACATACGCATGAATATAACGTTGCCTCCCATGATCACGCATCTCTAATTCCCTTTGAGAATCCTAAATATCTTACACTTCAATTTCTCCAACCTTCAAATAAATTCATTGCTCATAAATTACATATTTTTATTCATCTTTTTCAAACTCTGTAAACACGGGAACACAAATAAATAAAAATCAAACTAAAACAAATTTAACAACAAAAACATTAATAGATTTCCACAAGCATACATAATTTCTTTCTTTCTAAAATACCCTTTCATGTCCACCATCTAAAAAGAATATTCCAAAAAAAAATAAGCCAACATTTACTCTATGAACACTCTCATTTAAAAAATATTGCAATATAAAACCAAAAACTTGCTGCAGCCACTTTACAAACCAAAAAAAAATCACACTTCAATTCAAAATTAAAACAAAAACATACGTACAAAGCTTGCGTGCAAACATAATAAAGTACGAGTATGTACATCAACGGACCGGCATCTTACCATTCTTATCTCACACTTATGCTCACACAACAAAACATCATCATCACATACATATCCATATACAAACCATAGATTACCCTCGTCACTTCACACCATTGACAACAAAACAAAACATCATCGTCACGTACATATCTATGTACAAACCATCGATAACCCTTGTCACTTCACACCATTTAATTTAATTACCCAAATTTTCCCATACATTACAAAATTTCAATTTTAATTACCCAAATTTTACAATTTTAATTATCATAGAACCGGCAGTATCTAAGTACTCTTGTAATAATAAACATGAATATTAATACAACCAGAAATATTAATACAACAAACTTTTGTTTATCATCAAAAAAATTCATATATATCCTTCCAACAATCCACAAATTTCTTAAAATTTTACAAAATTTTATATCGCTGTCAATATAGTAGATTGGTAATGGTGACGGACGACATCTTTTGGGAATTCAAAATCGGGAAAAAACAAAAAAGTTTGGCAACCCTCTTACAAATGGGGGATTTTCATTCTGATATAGTGTTAGACTATGTGTGTGTGTGAGTTTGATTCTTTCTGTTTATCTGTATGTATGTATGTACTTGTGTGTAAAGCTTTTGTTGTTATTGTAGAAAACCGTTGTGCTTACAGTGTTAAGATGTATGTATATGGGGTTTTTTGTATGTATATATGTGTGTGTGTGTGCATATGTGTGTGTTTTTGTATTTACTTGTGTGTCTGCCGGTGTCCGATACTTTTGTTGTAGTGGCAGACAACCATTACACCCAGTAGAAAATGTCCATGGTGAAAATGTGCTGACTCGCTTCTGACTTGTCACCAATACTACTCTCTAATTATTCTCCATTGAAACGCCACTAATAAAAAAAAAACAATTGACTTGGTACTTATCAGGTAATTCTTATGGGATCATGAGACAAACCAACCAGACAGTTAGTTACTGATACATTTATATAATATACGAACATACAAAAGTGTGTATATTGACAATTTGTTGATAATTCCACCTCTCTCCTTTTATACTGACGGATAGAAGAAAACTTATTATACCAAAGTTGTAACTAGAATTTTAGTGTTTACACAAAGACACTTGCTCCCACTCTGACTGCAGGGTATTTGTGTGTATGTAGTGATTGTTATTTGCTAGACTTTGGTTTTGAGTTAACGTTGCTATGCTTATGTAGGGTTGTTGTATGTATGCATTTATGTTTGCGATGTCTGGGGAAATAATCCAATAGCTGCAGATAGTGGCAACCCTGTTGTGAATGAAAGTGGATAGGGAATGTATTTGGTAATGTATTCATATGTTGTTGTATTAATGTATGTGATCGTATCTATTTTTGCTTTGAAGAATATCATTGCTTGTGTGAATTCCATCAACACTCTTTCATACATATTTACAAATGAATTTATATATGTTTTCTAGGCTATTGATGTTGCTATTATTATGGAAATAGAAAATATTGTGTTGGCATAGGTCTTATATGTACAAGTGCATTTCAGATGTTAAACGTTTGGAATCCAATCAGGTTTATAAGCAGAGTTTCGAATAGGGGTAGTGATATTTTTATTTCAGTATATTTAACTTTAATGTAACAATTATAGGAAATAGCTTTTGGCGATACACAGAAAAAAATATCATCTAAATGCAACCAACAAAACAAATTGTTGACATTTAATTTAAAAATTAACAATCATCATTGTTGATATAACAAATTTAAATTTTTGTAGTCAATTAAATTACTCAACAAAATTATTTGTTAAATTATATCATAATGGAATGCGCACATGTAGAAGAAGCAAGAAATCATATTTCGTGTGTATTCATCATTTGCGTATTTAATAAAGTGTTGCTCTTTAGCTAAGAGGTAAGTGAGTCAGTTTATTAGTGTTGATGTTGCCGGTTAAACTCCGCCCAAAGACATTTAGTGTTTTTCGCATACAAGCAAAAAATCGTTTCGAGGATTTTGATTGTGTATAAAAAGCTTGTTAGTATAAGAATTATGATACAGAAATTCGACAATTCACATTGTTAATATAACAATAACTTTAATTGAAATAACTTTGAAATCCAACAAAAATAAATGTTGAAAAAAAAAATAAATTACAACAAATTATTTGTTGATATATTTAATTGAAAATATTTTTCAGATTTTCCTTCAACTTACAATTTCATAAATTGTATTTACAAAAATCGTTGTAGGTTCAAAATCAATTAATTATTTAATTGATATAACAAAAAAATTAATTGTATGTACAAATCATTTTTTTCTGTGTATACAGCAAAAACCTATAGAAGCACCTACCTTCACGTGTCCCGATATTTCTCGTACCTTTGTATTACAAACTGGTGCTAGCGATTTTCTTCTAGGTGTTGCGTATATATGAATTTCATCATATATCGTAATTCCAACAGAGAAATTAGATTTGACGACTACTACAGGATTTTCATATGAATTGTGTGAATGTGTATGTGTGTATGTATATATGTGTGTGTGTGTGTGTGTATATATATGAATTTCATCATATGTAGTAATACCATCAGATAAATAAGATTTGATGACTACTACGCGATTCTCATATAAAGTATATAAGTAGAAGAAATAATGTAGATTGTCATCAGTCAGGTCTGATGTATCAACAACTCACAACCTATTTTCTCAACCAAAATTTCTAAAGTGTTTGAAATCCAAAAACTATAAAAGTGCTAGAACTAATTACTCTTTGTTAAACGAGTTTATAGTGTATAAAAAATAATTAAATAAATTGTTTATAACTAAAATAAAATCTTTATAAATAAAATAATTAAATTAATTAATAAACAAATAAATATTTAAATAAAATTAATACTACAAGTTGTAATTACCATCTGCAATAAAGTCTTTATGACTCAAACAAAACTAAATCAGCATATTTGAAATGCACTCATATGCTAGCCAATCGAAGGCTATGCTTGGAACTAGTAAGCTAAATCCTCAAAACAAATATTATGAGGATTGTGATCAGATGATCCCATCAATCTGCTATATGGCTCATGTCGTAACCACAAAACACAAAAACAGTTGTCACCAAGAACGGATTGGAGATTTTCTCACATAAAGAGCAAGCAACTTCAATGGGAGGATCGAGAAATACATCCTCCTCAACAAAAATGTGGGTGTCTTGTTTCCGGAGGAGTTTTTGAAATCTGCCAAGAGCTCCATAGTACAACAACTAAATGAACGTAGTAGGATACATACTACATTTGAATTAATATGGAGCTCATATGTGATTATATAAAGATGGTGAATGATGAGATGAATGTTTCCCAACTTGTACATATTTCGAAAATGATGTTGGTGGCTTTCTCTGATGACATAGAGGATATGTACAAGAAGCAAGAATGGAAGAATTTGAGGAGAAGGATAGCGGATGCACCTTGATTTCAATAAATTCCCTTGAAGTTAATATGAACAAGGCGTCCATAATAAGATGATCGAGCTTTATCCCTCTCCCAAAAAATATTGCAGTGAAATGTGCATGCATAAATGTCGAGAACAATGATATTTATTGCTTTAAATGGTGTCTCATTGCGGCTTTGTACACAAACAGTACTTTAGATCCAAGACAACGGAAAAACCATAGAAATTACAATATTGCAAACATTTCTGATGAGAATATTAATATAGGGGAAATTGTACTAAATTTTTAAGACCTAGAGTTTCCACTCCCATTGAAGCAGATAAAAAAATTTGAAAGCCAAAATTATGTGAGCATCAATGTATTTGGTCACAATGGAACATCGCTTATAGGACCATACTACATAACAAAAGGAGAAAAACATGTTCATATTAATCTCTTATTGCTCCAGTCCAATGAAAACTTCCACTACGTACTCATCAAGGATATATCAATGTAAGTTTCATTTGTGCATTTATGCAAAATGCGTTTTCATCTCTATTTAAAAAGTTACTTCTTATTGTTATATTTATTTACATACTATTTTATTTTCTATATTTTCTTCAGACTTCTTCGTTCCAGCATAACATCATATGTTAATAAGATCCTGATATGTTGCATTTATTATTTACTTATTTGTTTATTAATTAATTTATGTATTTATTATTTATTTATTTGTTTACTAATTTATTAATTAATTTATTTCTTTACTAATTTATTTCTTTATTTATTTATTGTTTATATATTTGTTTATGAATTTATCTATTAATATTAGTATTTTATTCACACAAAAGTATGTCAAAATTTAATGCTTGAAAGCTTTTATCTTTTTACCTATACCTAAATTATCTTAAATAAAAATCAAATATTAGATTAATGATCCTTTTTTTCTTTCTGATGAGAACTGAAAGAGAAATATAACGCTCTGTGTTCTAGGTAATCACTTTTATTATGGAATATTTTATAGTAGAAAGTTCTTTGAAAAATAGATGTATATCATATGCAGAAAGATTATACAAAATAACCGGTATAAACTGAGGTGTTTTATAATTCAAATTATAAGATGACAATGATCTCTAACTTTATCGTTATTTAATATTTTCTTAGATATATGACAATTTTTTGCATTATTATATTGAGCTATTTCTATTGGGGCTATGAACATTTTCTTAACTTTAAGTAAATAATTTAGATAAATATCTGTACAATCTTCAACTATTTTTTTGATAAATACATTTGCCGAATCTTCACCAAAATAATTTCTATATAAATTATTTTCTCTCTTAAAACTACAATTAATAAAATAACCGAATGCACACGCATGGTGTTTCTGTACATATGTAGTGCTTTTACTTACAGGATCATCGACTTTTTCCAAAATAGACTCAAAGTCTGCGTAGATTACAAATGGTACATCTAACTGTTTGTAGTACTTCGTAAACTTGATAATACATTCATCTTCGGGCATTCTGATTACTTTTTTGAGGCAAACGTTTTTATGATGATTAATATACCTAATCATCATGTGTATAATATAGACAGGTGTTGCATATCAGGATCTTATTAACATGTGATGTTATGCTGGAACGAAGAAGTCTGAAGAAAATATAGAAAATAAAATAGTATGTAAATAAATATAACAATAAGCAGTAACTTTTTTAATAGAGATGAAAACACATTTTGCATAAATGCACAAATGAAACTTACATTGATATATCCTTGATGAGTACGTAGTGGAAGTTTTCATTGGACTGGAGCAATAAGAGATTAATATGAACATGTTTTTCTCCTTTTGTTATGTAGTATGGTCCTATAAGCGATGTTCCATTGTGACCAAATACATTGATGCTCACATAATTTTGACTTTAAAATTTTTTTATCTGCTTTAATGGGAGTGGAAACTCTAGGTCTTAAAAATTATGTACAATTTCCCCTATATTAATATACTCATCAGGAATGTTTGTAATATTGCAATTTCTATGGTTTTTCCGTTGTCTTGGATCTAAAGTACTATTTGTGTACAAAGCCGCAATGAGACACCATTTAAAGCAATAAATATCATTGTTCTCGACATTTATGCATCCACATTTCACTGCAATATTATTTGGGAGAGGGATAAAGCTCGATCCTCTTATTATGGATGCCTTGTTCATATTAACTTCAAGGGAATTTATTGAAATCAAGGTGCATCCGCTATCCTTCTCAAATTCTTCCATTCTTGTTTCTTGTACATATCCTCTATGTCATCAGACAAAGCCACCAACATCATTTTCGGAATATGAACAAGTTGGGAAACATTCATCTCATCATTTACCATCTTCATATAATCACATATGAGCTCCATATTAATTTAAATGTAATATATATCCTACTACGTTCATTTAGTTGTTGTACTATGGAGCTCTTGGCAGATTTCAGAAACTCCTCCGGAAACAAGCCACCCACATTTTTGTTGAGGAGGATGTATTTCTCGATCCTCCCATTGAAGATGCTTGCTCTTTATGTGAGAAAATCTCCAATCCGTTCTTGGTGACAACTGTTTTTGTGTTTTGTGGTTACGACATGAGCCATATAGCAGATTGATGGGATCATCTGATCACAATCCTCATAATATTTGTTTTGAGGATTTAGCTTACTAGTTTCAAGCATAGCCTTCGATTGGCTAGCATATGAGTGCATTTCAAATATGCTGATTTAGTTTTGCTTGAGTCATAAAGACTTTATTGCAGATGGTGCAACTTGTAGTATTCATTTTATTTAATTATTTATTTGTTTATTAATTAATTTAATTATTTTATTTATAAACAATTTATTTTAGTTATAAACAATCTATTTAATTATTTTTTAACAAAGAGTAATTAGTTCTAGCACTTTTATAGTTTTTGGATTTCAAACACTTTAGAAATTTTGGTTGGGAAAATAGGTTCTGACTTGTTGAGATATCAGAGCTGACTGATGACAATCTACATTATTTCTTCTACTTATATACTTTATATGAGAATCGCGTAGTAGTTGTCAAATCTAATTTATCTAATGGTATTACGACATGTGACGAAATTCATATACAGACAGACACACTCACGCACTCAAGCACATACGGATATACATACACACACACACGCACACACACATACACACATACATACATTTATACATATTGATCTGTTGGAATTACGAGATATGATGGAATTCCCACAGTCTAGCAACACCCAGACCAAAATCGCTAGCATCAGTTTGCAATATAAAGGTACGGGAAAAATCGGGACACGTGCGTGCATGTGCTTCTATAAGTTTTAGTTGTATTTCTCCAAAAGCTATTTTCTACAATTGTTACACCAAAATAAAGTATTTTAAAAATAAAAATATTATTACCACTATCAAAAACTCTGCTTATCAACCTGATTGGATTCAAAACATTTAACATCTGAAATGCACTTGTACAAATAAAACCTATGCTAACAAAATATTTTCTATCGCCATAAGAATAGCAACGTCAATAGCCTAGAAAGCATATATAAATTCATTTGTAAATATGTATGAAAGAGTGTTGATGGAATTCACACAAGCAATGATATTCTTCAAAGCAAAAATAGATACGATCACATATATTAATACAACAACATATGCATAAATTACCAAATACATTCCCTATCCAATTCCATTCACAACAGGGTTGCCACTCTCTGCAGCTACTAGATTATTTCCCCCAGACATCGAAAACATAAATGCATACATACAATAACCCTACATAAGCATAGCAACGATAACTCAAAACAGCAACACAAAGTCTATCAAATAACAATCACTACATGCACAAAAATACACAGATCCCTTGTAACTAGTCAGAGTGGCAGAAAGTATCTTTGTGTCAACACTAAAATTCTAGTTACAACTTTGGTATAATAAGTTTTCTTCTATCCGTCAGTATAAAAGGAGAGAGGTGGAATTGTCTATAAATATTCAATATACACATGTGTATGTTCGTATATTATAGAAATATATCAGTAAGTAACTGTCTGGTTGGTATGTCTCATGACCCCATGAGAATTACTTGGTAACTACCTAGTCAATTGTTTTTTTATTAGTAGGGTTTCAATGACAAGCACATGCTAAATGACCATAGCACGAAGTATTTTATGGGGAATAATTGTAGAGTAGTAATGGTGACAAAGTCAAAAGCGACTCAGTATATTTTCACCATCGATATTTCCTACTGGGTATAATGATTGTCCGCCACTATAATGATTGTCTGACAAAAGTATCTGAGAACGACAAACATACAAATAAATACAGAAACGCACACATATACATACACACATACATACACACACAAACATCCCACACATACATCCATCCACTAACGTTTCTCTACAATGACAACAAAACCTGTACACACAAGTGTACATACATTCACATGCATAGAAAGAATCAAACACAAACACGTACACATAGCCAAGAAACTCTCAGCATGAAAATCCCCAAAATCCCCCCATTTGTAACAGGGTTGCCATCATTTTTATTTTTTCCCAGTTTTGAATTCCCAAAACAGGACTCAGGTCCCCATTACTAATCTACTTTTATGTATGAATTTTCCAAAATTAAAAATAAAAAATATTTTTTAACATGAGTTGTTTGTAATTTTTTTGGTACTCGTACCATTTCAAAAATATTTTCCATTGACTTGGTCAGTTCTCGTTGAACCTTCATAGTGAAGAGACATTAAAGCGGATTTTTTTTTACATACATAGATACGAAACAAATATAAAAAAGAACAAAATCAAAAATTATACAAAAAATATTCGTAATACATATTCACCTTGATAAATAAGCTTATTGGCTTTACTAATATTTTTTACATAGCAAGAAATAGCAAAAACAAAAAAAAAAACCGTAAACACAAACAAAGTTCCCTTGAGGAATAATACTCTGTATGAGTACCTCAAAGGAAAAAAATTTTGAAGTGAGTTCTAACGGCAGAAATGCTTATTTTACTGTGAGTTCTGAAACTCTTAATGAAAAAAATATAAATAATAAATCTGATGAAAATCTTTTTTTAACGGCAAAGCCAATTTTTCGTCAGCGATCAACTTCGCTTTGTCCAATGCCAACTAGTGAATCGTTAACATTACCATTGCCTAGTACTTCTTCATTTAAGTCTGCGATATCATCCGCATCGGGCTCGCCTTCATCACTAAACCAAGTTATCACTACATATAACAGTAGCTCAAAACCCAAGGTACAAGTGGGAATGGACAGATATATAATAGTGGTAAAGCGTGGGCGAAGCCCAAATTCTTCAAAAATTTCATCTGCCCCAAAGATGTCTAGGGATAACAGCGCATCATCTACCAATCGTTAAAATCGTTTTTCATTATTGCAAGACACCGACGACAAGCCCTCTACATCAACGCAAAAGTCTTTTAAGCCACCACCTATTTATCTGAGAGAAAAAAATTCTAACGCGCTTATAAAAAAACTACTGTCGACCATTCGTGAAAATACTTTTCACATCATTCCAATTAAACGAGGTAATATTGATGAAACTAAAATCCAAATATATAATGAAAAAGATTTCCGAAAAATTGTTAGTGAATTCGAAAAAAATAAAACAAATTTTTACACATACCAACTTAAGAGTGCTAAAGGCCTACAGATAGTATTAAAGGGCATAGATTCATATGTTGAACCCGAAGAAGTAAAATGTGCACTTGTCGACCAAGGATTCAAGGTAAAAAATGTTACCAACATATTTAATAGAGAAAAGGTCCCCCAACCCCTATTTCGGGTTGAACTGGAGCCGAATGACATACAATTGAAAAAAAATTAAGCCCATCCAGTTTATAACGTAAAGTATCTCTTACATCGAAAAATCACAGTTGAAGAGCCACGTAAGCGTTCAGGTCCCGTACAGTGCCATAATTGCCAAGAATATGGCCATACGAAAACTTACTGCAAGTTACCTACAGTGTGTTTTATCTGCGGTGAATTGAATGGTACTGCTAGCTGCACTAAGCCAAAAGATCAAGCTGAAAAAAAATGTAGTAATTGTGGAGGTAATCACACAGCTAACTATAGAGGGTGCCCTGTATTTTCTTTCGTTAAACAGGCTATGGGTCAAAAACCCAAGCTAACTCCAGCTCTACAAGTAAACGCGAACTCCGACACTTTTGCTCAAATCAGCCAACCAGTTACTTCACGTGTATCGTATGCTGATGCTGCTAAGACTAGTTCAATTCCCACGCAAAATGTTCCACCGCCAAATAATTCAACGAATTCAAACTCAAGCTTTAACTTTAGTCGCCTTGAAGCTACTATTGAGAATCTGGTGCTAACTATAAACAACTTTACTACAAATATGACAAGCATGATGCAAGAAATGCTGCGAATGCAGAATACACTGCTTCAAGCATTAGTTAATAAACCATGAACACGTTAAAAATATGTTTCTGGAACGCAAACGGCATTCGCCAACATAAAAATGAACTTGAGCACTTCCTCATGGAAAAAAATATTGATATAATGTTGGTTTCTGAAGACTCATTTGACCTCAAGAAGCTTATTTAAAATAAATGGTTACACTTTATATGATACAAAGGACCCGAGAGAGAGAGCATGTGGTGGATCAGCAATTCTGATTAAGTCAAGACTCAAGCACTATGTCCTTGACAACGTTAGTGAAGAATATTTGCAAGCAACGAATATTTTCGTAGAAAATTTTTGTGCGAATTTCGTGATATCATCAATTTACTCACCTACCAGATTTTCAGTTACCGAAGATCAGTATGAGAAGTTCTACAAATCGCTTGGATCTTGTTTCGTGGCAGCTGGTGACTACAATGCAAAACATACGTACTGGGGATCGCGTCTTGTTACACCTAGAGGTCGAGCCTTGTTCAATACAATTTCAAAAATGGGCTTAGATGTCATTTCGAGTGGGGAGCCTACTTACTGGCCTACTGACGTAAGAAAAATTCCAGATGTTATAGATTTTGCCGTCAGGAAAAATATTCATAGGGACTTAATTCATGTAGAGGCCTCTCTAGATCTGTCCTCCGATCACTCTCCAACAATAGTTACAATTTTCAACCCACTAAGGAGTGATTTAACTAACTCATATGTGAAGATGATTAATGGAATCAACTGGCTGGTATTCAAAAAATATCTTAGTAATCACTGCGTAGAAAACATTCAGCTTAGATCATGCGATGATATTGAATTTAACATTGCCAATCTTAACGAAAATATTAAACAGGCTGCTGAACACGCCACTACCTCCTATCCGCAGACCGGCTTTAACAGAATTTATTCTACGGAAATTGAACGTCTTGTATGTGAAAAAAGGAGAGCTAGAAGAGAATGGCAACAACACAGATCACCCCTAAATAAAATCAGACTTAAAGAATGTACTAAACGACTCAAAGAGCTGCTATCATCGGAAAAAACTGCACTACTGGAAAAGTATTTAGAAGGTCTTGATGTAACGTCCGCATCTAATTACTCTTTATGGCGCGCTACTAGAAATCTTAAATGACCCGTTGATCTTAAATCACCATTGCGTACTGCGACCGGAGGCTGGGCAAGAAGTGATAGTGAGAAAGGTAACTTATTTTCTGAGCATTTAAAATCTGTATTCACTCCCAATTAATGTACGGGTGCTGCTGATTTACCGAGTGTAGTTTCTCTACCCCCTCGTCCCTTAAGGTTTAAGATGCGTTAAGTACAAAAAGTAATTGCTGAACTCAACCCGAAGAAAGCTCCAGGTATTAATGGCATTAGTAACAAAATGCTCATGAACTTGCCTCATATTGCAATAAGAATCCTGCTATTTACTTTTAATGCTATTTTAAGAATGCAGTATTTTCCACATAACTGAAAACTGGCCAAGATCAAAATGATTCCAAAGGCGGGCAAAGATCTTACCAAGACTGAGTCATATAGACCTATAAGCTTACTATCTACAATCTCAAAGCTTTTCGAAAAGCTGCTCATGACTAAATTGTCCAAAATTTTAACTGATAATGGGTGCATCCCGGACCATCAATTTGGCTTTAGAAGTCAGCACAGCACAATTGAACAAACGCATAGACTGGTCCAAGTTGTAAGAAGAACATTTGAAGAAAAAAAGTATTGTTCTGCTCTCTTTATTGATGTTTCTCAGGCATTTGATAAAGTATGGCACGAAGGCCTAGTTTTAAAATTGAAGACATATCTGCCAATAAACATTCAAAAGCTTTTGGAAAGTTATATTATTGATAGGAAGTTCACTGTTGTGGAAGGAGAGTTCACGAGTGTGCCCGAAACTATATCTTCTGGTGTGCCCCAAGGTAGTATTCTGGGTCCTGTCTTGTATTTAATATATACTTGTGATATGCCTGTGAGCAATAATATCCATATTTCTACTTTTGCCGATGATACAGCCTGTATGAGTGTGCACGAAACCCTTATGAGGCATCCCGCAATCTCCAGGAACATATCACTCAGCTGGAAATATGGTTGAACTTATGGAGAATTAAAGTCAATGAACAAAAGTGTGTCCATATAACGTTCACCCTAAGAAGAGATACTTGCTCCCCCATTCGAATCAACAATCATAATATTCCTCAACATTCCCAAGTGAAATACCTTGGTATACACCTTGATCGAAGACTTACATGGAAACATCATATTGACTCTAAGTTAACTCAGATGAAACTTAAGTTAACTCAAATCTATTGGTTGATTGGCAGAAACTCAACACTCAGCTTAAACTGCAAACTTTTACTGTACAAGTCGCTTTTGAAATCAATATGGTGCTACGGAATTCAGTTATGGGGCACTGCTTCAGCTTCCAATGTCGAGAGAATCCAACGAAGGCAAAACAAAATTTTACGGTTAATAACATCGGCTCCATGGTACATTCAAAATTCTATTATACATCGTGATTTAAATATGCCACTAGTGACTGAAGAAATTGCAAAATACGCAGGCAAATATTTAACAAAACTCGAATCACATCCTAATCCGCTTGCTCGTAATATTTTGAACTTTACTGGACACATCCGCTTAAAAAGAGGGACACACGGGCTCTTATACCTAACACTCCAGATGGGACTACTTGAAAATACTTCCCCCCCCCCCCTTTTTTTTTGATTATCACTACTAATGTATTATTTATAACTATCACTAAGTTTATGTCCGACACTGGTCGGGCCTAATAATTTTTTTTTATAGATTTAAGATTTGAATACTTATTGTTAGTTCACATATGAAGATACAATAAATAAATACATGCATTATAAAAAAAAAAAAAAAATTGACTTGGTTTTTCGAGTGCTGCTTTTATTTTCAGCTGTACTGACTATATTAACTTTGAGAATGGTTCAATTACTTTCTTCAAACATCAAAAAATTATATATCTTTAGAATAGTTCTCCATTTCATCTAACTCAGCTCCATAAAAGATCAACTATTCCCTTCTTTACATCACTACAATGCACAATCAATTTTCGAGATTTATTATGGAGTTGGTTTACTAAATTTCTTTTTAAAGAAAAGGCTTTAAACTTGTATTATTTTCAGCTTCTGTCTTGATTTTACTTTCTTCTATTTATGAATTCTTTGTGAGGTTCTGTTATACATTTAAATGCTTCTCTTAGTAGCTCACATTTCTTGTCGACACCAACTACTTAAAAACTTCCTCGTCGATATGTTTGCTAACAGCAAATAGCAGAACAAGTATCAGCTATCAGATCAGGCTATCAGGTATCAGATCAGGTTATCAGGTACATGGTCTGGTTTTCAGATCAGGTTATCAGGTAGCTGTTCTGGTTTTCAGATCAGGTTATCAGGTAGCTTATCTGTTAAACAGATCAGGCTATAAAGAGCTGTTCAGATTCTAAGATCATGTTATCTGATTCAGATTCAGTTATCAGTTTACAAGTAGCTGGCCATTTATAATATTTATATGAATGAAGTTAAGTTAAATAATGGAATAAGAAAAAGTAAACTTTTATTTACTCAAATTGTTTTCTATAACGATCATCGGTTAATTCACTATCTTTGCTCATAATCAAAAATCAATATTAATTCTTCCAACATACATACTTTGTATTTTTTCCATTTTACTTAAACATTATAAGTACATTTTGATTATCTCGTATCAAATGTTTGGTGATTCTGGTATAAGTTTAACATAAGTAGAATGAAACAACATACTTATTTCACCCCATACAAAAAATATGCTTCTCACACGCAACATCGTTAAATATCATACTGGAATTACTTTTGGCTTTGTTAGCAGAAATAACAGATTCATTATCTATAAATGTGTAATATCCCATTCCTTTAATTGATGAAATTAATTTTTTCAGACATTCATATTTGGGTTGATATAAAGATTTTGAGTATAAATAGATGTTCCCAAATTTAAGTCCATTAGGACTTTCTAGCAAGCCTATCATATATTTTTGTTTACAATTTGACGGATCAACTATTGTTGCACGATTAAAATTTGGTAGAAGGGAACTATGATTTATTTTTTAATTAACTTTCGATGATTCATCAATATTTTTAAGTTATTTTACTAACCGCATTTTATAATTAAATGCATTTCATAAATATTGACGCATACTCATAATCAAAGCAACATAAAATTATTCTTTGTTTTGAGTATGAATGTGCATCAATATTTATGAAATGTATTTAGTTACAAAAAAGTGGTTAGTAAAACAAAGTATATTTTAACAGCCTTATTTATAAAAATTATTAAGTCTTTATAAATGCTTTTTAATAAAAATCTAGTATGAACATTTGTTTTAAAAACCCTTTATAAAACCTTAGGAAGTTGTATAAATAAAGTTATAAGAATTTAAAATCAGTATTTTGTATGATAATACTGATTTTAAACTTAAAATAGACTTTGTTTTGACTATGAGTAGAAGCCATTATCTCTTACTATAGGAAAAATAAAACAATATAGCTATACGATTTCAGAAAATATTTTCTGATCGAGAGTGTTCTTAGCTATGTTTAAAAAAAAACAATAATAAGAGATAATAATAATAATAATAACCATAGTTAACAAAAAAGTCTACTTTTTTAGTTTTATAATGCACTTTCTTAAAACATGTACTTTTGACCTACCATAGACCAGAAAAAGGAAAAAGGCGCATACTCATAATCAAAACAACCTAAAAATACCTTGGTACGAAATATTGATGAATCATCAAAATTTCATACCCAGCTATATTTATATCGTTTTACTAACCGCAATTTGTATATAAATATATATCATAAATATTATCTATTATTATAGAAAGAATAAAATAGTATGGTTATAGTATATATAATAGAAAACATGATTTCTGATATATACTCATACTATTTTATTTTTCTATAATAAGAGATAATGACCCATACGCATACACAAAAACAAAGGATATTTTTGCGATTACTAAAACAAAGTATATTTCAACAGCCGAATTCATAAAAATTTTAAACAGCATTTCAAACGTTGTTTAAGCAAGATTCGCTAAAATTTTATTCATAATAGAATTTTAGCTCAAAAAACCCTTTTTAAACCTTGTGTAAATCAGCAAATTTTAAAATTGACTCCACCTATATTTAAACCATTAATTAATTTAATTTTGCTTCGTTTTTGTTTAATTTTTTAACTTTGCCTGTGTGTATCTATTATAGGTCTGCACAGATATACCTGTTTGCACCAGTTTTGCGTGTGTTGGTTCTGGTATGTACAGACACATTTGGTATTCAGCGTTCCTGTTACTAGTCATGTCTTAGACTCGATTGTTTTTCTTGAATCAAGTATGAGTTTATAGGAGTGTTTAATTATGCATTATTAAATGAAACGTAAATGCAGACTTATGAAGGTTGGCTTGTTTTTTTGGTGGTTTTATTTGGTGGAAGCAGATTAGGCTTACCTTTTTTAAACTTCTGTGCCGGGATATTAAGAATAAAAGGTACACCAAATATTTTCTTCAAACCAACTTACATGAATAGCTAAGTATTTTATTCAAAGATGAAAATAGATCTGATCACTTCAATGGTTATAAAACAAGTGTTTTTACAAAAAAACTTTAAAGACCCAAAATGCCACCTAAATCATCAAAATTAGTAAAAAAAGGGTAATTTTCAAGTTACAACAAAAACTCTTCGTTAAAAGATACTTATTCACAATAATTCAAATGCAGGGTTAGAAATTTTGGTAAGACAAAAGGTGGAATAATTAGGCTTTAAGGCATAAGTACAAATTATTTATAAAAAAAATTCATTAAAGAAAATATGTAAAAAAAATGAACAATATAAAAGGCTTTTTAAACATTCTGGCTGCCTTGGCCAATATGGCCAAACCATTATAAGGTCCTTTGAAGGCGTTGTAAGGCCCGTAGTGCTCCTAGCAATATACCTTTGGGACTCATCAAACGCTTAGTTGACACATCTCTCGTGCGTTTGTGAGACATCTGAATACTGGTGCGTGTCGGACTATGGGGTATGGTTAAGCGATCTTGCACTCGCGCTGATCTTTGACTTTCTGATGGTTGGCGGTTGACCGATCTTGAGCCACGTGATGTTTTCTTGATAGATGGTCGCTGAACCACTCCCTCAGTTGCACGTCGGCGTGACCTATGAAGTAGGGTGTGATATGCCCAACCACATTTCTGGCAAACCTCAGAGGATGTACATTCGTTGGTCTTGTGCGATCTTGCCAGGCAATTTTGGCAATAACCATAAATGCGAACTCTACGCTGGCGTTCATCAATATCCAAGTCAAGGACTTTCTTGTAGAAGCTGAGCACTGGTGTATTTTAGGATATCGGGGTGCCCTGTGTGTTAAAAGAGATTATTAGTAATGATATCATGAAATAAGAAGATGTTGGATGTGAAATAATTAGTGGGAAGGGATAGGAGGTGATTATTGGGAATGTTAAGTTAATCGATTTTGAGAATAAATAATAAATTTTATAGAGTAAATTAAAAGAATAAGTAAATCTATTTATGTATCGTTAGCTATACTTATGACTGGTTATTGCTCTAGTAACTGTTCCAGTTTGGGTTTTAAGGTCTGCGACCCGAACGAGAATATCGTTTCCAAAGTAGACCTTTATGATTCAAGCTAGTTTCCACTCATTAGAAGGAAGGATATCACCTTTAATCACAACAAGTTGTCTCTCGTGATCATATTCTTGTAAATTTTGCAATTTGTATCTTTTCTGCAACTCCTTGAGATATTCATCCTTCCATCTCTGGGCAAATTGGTGATGTAGGCGTTTTAATTTTTTCCACCGGTCTCGTGGTGTCAGAGATTCTTTCGGTACCTCAGGAAGAGCGAGAAGTGGAGCTCCGCGAAGAAAATGCCCCGGAGTGAGCGCGAGCAATTCGCTGGGATCATCCAACATTGGGGACAATGGTCTTGAGTTTAGAAGGGATTCGATACGGGCTAGGAGAGTGGTTAACTCTTCAAATGTATATTTAGTGTTCTGTGCTACCTTTTTAAAATGCATTTTAAAAGATTTTTACCAGCTTCCCATAAACCTCCCATGTGGGGTGCATTAGGAGGAATAAATGACCACTGGAAGCCTTGAGAAGCGTACTTTTCAGCAATATCTCGAGACGTGTACTGAATAAATTCCGTGAATTCCAAACGGAATATACGTTCTGCGCCAACGAAGTTAGTGCCGCTATCGGACATTACCTATTTGGGAAGTCCTCGGCGCCCTACGAACCTAGTGAAGGCCGCTCGGAATGAGCCCGTGGTCAGGTCTGAGCACAGCTGGAGGTGTAAGGCTTTCGTGCAAAAACAGACGAAAACGCACACGTATCCTTTGTGAAATGGAGAGTTTCTCACAATGGATGTTTTAATAGAAAATGGGCCAGCAAAATCTAAGCCGGTAAACATGAAGGGTAAGGAAATGGAACTTCTGTGTAATGGAAGGGCTCCCATTATTTGGTATTTTACCTGTTTCTTGTATCGAATACATGTGATACATTTCGTGATTTAAATCGAAGTGTTGTTCTTAGACATTGGACGAAATATTCTCCTCTTATAGCTCGCATCATAAGATTAATTTTGGCGTGCATGAGGAGATTATGCGTGTAGCCAATAAATAGTTTGCAGAAATTTGACTTTACTAGGAGAATGATTTTATATTTTGTCTTCGCAAACTCTTTATAGCTAATAAGTGGAATCCGTTTGATTATAGAGTTTATTGACTCGATTGAAGACGATCTTTGCATATATGTGTGATGTGATTGAGATTTTTATGGGTTTTTTAATGCTATTTTCATGGCCTCAACAAATCGGAAAACGTAAGACATTGCCCTTATTGCCTTATCTCATCTGGAGAATCGATTCAAAATGTCCTCATGTTCTTCGTCTTGATAATCGGTGAATATGTGAAAAGTTGTTGCACTTTGTTTTATTTCTAGGGAGTGTTCTTTCAATGGTATAGGCTGTGGCCATTCTTCGGGCGTTTTTTGAAACCAGATTGGCCCGTTCCACCATAGAGAGCTTTCTAATAATTGCTGAGTATCACACCCTCGGGAACCCAAATCTGCTGGGTTATCTCCTGACACTACATGTCGCCACTGGATATTTCCAACGTTTCTCATTATTTGAGCCGTGCGATTAGCAATATATGTCTTCCAGGTATTAGGGGGTTTTGATAAGCATCCTATGACTATAGAGGAATCTGTCCATAGGAAAGTCTCGTAATTATGGCGTGACATTGAATTAAGGACTTGCTTCATTAATTTTGAGAGCAAGACCGATCCACAAAGTTCTAAGCGAGGAAGACTAACTGGGTCAATTGGGGCAACTTTTGTTTTTGATACGAATAAATGTGACGTAATATCCGTGTATGTTTCTACTCGGAAGTATATTGCCGCACAAGAGGGCATTTCTGAGGCATAACAAAATCCGTGGATTTGAATTAGTCGAGAGGGGCAAAACCAATCCACTAGGGGAGATCCAGCCCGCCGGGTCGAAAAGTTTTGCTACTTTGGACAAAATTTGTCTTTTGTTATGAAGGTACTTGAAGAAACAGTTTCAGTAGTGGAGGAAAAACAATCAGTTAGGGCGTTCCACTGTATTCCTAAAGTTTTGATCACACTTATGTCTTTGAACTTGAGAAAATTTTCATCCAATATATCTTCTTTAAGGACTGTGGCTAATACTTCGGGTTAATTGGATGTAATATTTTTTAGCGGAAATCCCGCAGATTTTAGTACGAGAATGATTTGAGATAACGATTCAATAGCGGTTTGTTTGTCATGAGAACCCGACAAGATATCGTCGACATATGTTCCTTTTTGTAAAATATAAGCTGCTTGAGGGTAAAGTTCTTGAGAGTCACGGGCAAGTGTGAGCAGTGTGCGAATGGCTAAATATGGAGCACAATTAACTCTGAATGTCACAGTTTCCAAAGCATGATCTAGAAGGGGTTCGTTTGGGTTGGGACGAAAGAGAATTCGTTGAAACTGTGTGCCTTCTTTCGTAACAAGAATCTGCCGGTACATTTTCTCGATATCTTAAATACGATATATTAAATACATATTTATATAATCTCCATTTTAAAATTAAGCTCATTAAGTTAGCTTGAAGAGTAGGGCCTTCATGCAGTATGTCATTGAGAGACAATCCGGAACTCGACTTCTTGGAAGCATTAAAAACTCCTACTTTGGTGCTCTTGCTTGAGGGCTTAATCACCGCGTGATGGGGTAAATAGAATGACTTGTGACCGTAGGGAGATGCATTTTCCGTTGACACTGTGGGTTTCGTATGATTCAGCGTTATATATTCTTTTAAGACGTTTTTATAAGTTTCTGCTAGTTCTGGATTTTTATAAAGGGACTGCTCCATACTAAAATATTGTGCTTTTGCGGAGGCTCGAGATGATCCAAGTCGTATTTTTTCAAGAAATTCGGCCTTGAATGGAAGTTTCACAACATATCGGCCCTCATTATTGCGATACGTTGATCGTTGAAACAGGGACTCACAAAACGCACCTTCTTCAGATTCTGGCCTTTGAGCGTCGACTTCTTCTTGCTACCAATACTTCCGGAGTTGATTAGCTAAGGAATCGTTTGATGTTTCAGTAATACCGATCGAAAACACAGATGGTCATTCGAAATTAACTGGGCCGCTAATAACCCATCCCATAATAACGTTGAAGAAATACTTGTAATTCCCTCAAGAAAACCTTGTAGAAGAACATTACTAACTATCATTAAGTCTATCCGATTAGGAATGTTAAACTCTGGATCAGCTAGGTCTATATCACTAAAGGAAACGAATGGAATATCCGATTGAGAGAGTGAGAAGCTGGGTAACATTTTAGTTATTTTTGGAACAACAATAGCTTGTACATTTACGAAGCGATTGCATTTGTCAGAATAAAGTGTCAAATTGTATAGAGCATTAGAGTGACCCACAAGTTGACCACCTATTCCATGAATTTGGTAGGCTTTCATTTCTATCGGGAGATTAAGTTGCTGTTGGAGCTCTTTTGAGATAAAGGTTTTTTCTGAACCCTAATGCAAGAAGGCGCGCGCTTTAAAGTTTTCTCCCTGATGGGTGATTTTTACAATGGCTGTCGGTAGGAGCGTATTTTGACGTACATTTTTGTTCTTTACTGAAGCTATGTGAGTATTGGTTGAGGAAGCTGCTCTAGCTCTAGCTTGCGCCGATGTTTCGGGCTGCTCATCATAAATAGAATTGTGGGTAGGAGATTTTGAAAAACGCAATAAAGAGTGGTGGTTTTTCTTACAATGAGTTCATGAAAATTTACTGGGACAATCTTTTCGTAAATAGGAATACGCCAGACAGTTAAGACATATTTTGTTATTCGAGACAAATTTGTTTCTTGATTGGGGATCGAGATTAAGAAATTGTGAACAGTTTTTTAGTGAATGGTTGGAGTGACAAATTTTACAATTAAATTGGGAATTTTCATGTGTATCAGCAAACGTCTTATGGTGAATACCATTCTTTTTTACTTTGGATGAATAGTTTTCATTTCGGGATTTAATCCGTTCGACAACTTCGCATCTATGAGAAAGAAACTTGTCCATTTTTTCCCATTTAACAAGCGTTTTGTGCGACTCTAGGGATTGTTCCCACAAAGAAAGAGTTTCAATTGGAAGTTTACTAGCACACAGTATAATTATAAAGGGGCCCCATTGGTCTGTTGGGACATCCTGAGTTTTTATTGCTGCGAGGCAGTCGTTGATGGTACTTTGAATGGCCTGCAGAGCTTTACTACTTTTTTCTGTGATTGCGGATAGGTTCGGAAGAATTTTGAGTTGGTTTTCTACCAAAATGCGCTGATTTTCGTACCGATCTTTCAAAGCATCCCACGACAGGGAAGAGTTTTCAGAGCACAACTACTATTTTCTTATAATTGCATCGGCTTGCCCTTAAACTTTTATTCTAAGGTGATATAGCTTTTGCACTGGTGGAATTCGGGGATTATCAATATATACAGCGGTGAACATGTCACGTAAAGACGGCCATTCCTCATATCCGCCATAAAATACATCTGTGTCACAGGGGAGTATGCTTACGTGAGCAAAGGGAGTTTCGTTTGGGGGATCAATAATCTGAATGAGAGCGTTAATGATAAAAGACCTTTGAAAATCTATTATTTTTGCTTTGTATTTATGGAAATCTCGTGTACATGCCAATTATTTCCCTTGGAAAGACGTTATAAGGTCTTTGTCAGGATTTTCTCCTTTATCGAGGCAAAAGCTTATATACGATTTTAGGACGTTTGCCCGTCGTTCGTTCAAATCTTGTAGATTAACTTCAAGAACTGAGTCAGTGAGTTCGTCAATTGGGACCCCATCGAAAAGAGCGCAAAACTGAATGAAATCATCTGAGTAAAATGTAAATTCTTCAGCCATAGTTAGAAAAACTGATAAATTGCCGAACTTTTTATTTTCAATAATGTTTCTGTAGTTTTTGATATCAGATAAAAAGTGCTCGCGGGGTATTTTCGAAATTTGAGTATTACTTGGGAGTTTATACAATAAATATGATCGAATAAATAAGTGATATGTGAGGATTTCACTAACGATTAATAAATAAAATTGTTAAGGATAGTTTCGTTTGATGAAAAACTATATAAAATCAAATTTGCGATATTATTAGGTAATATAGAAATTGTAAGTGTATTTGTGCAAATTTATTCAATAGAAAGAGGGTTAATTTAGGTAACAATTTAAAATGTTGAAAATGTTGGGACAATTTAAATTTTTATGATATATTTTCGCTACTGTTTGCGAATTTAATTTAGGATTTGAGTTCTTTAAAATTTATTTCTTTTTTATGTATATTCGCGGGCATTTGCGAATTTATATTGGGAATTTTAATTTGTTTTATTAAACGTTCGCTGGGATTTGCGAAGTTTAACTTATGGGTTGAGTACTTTAAAATTTATTTCCTTTTTTTATATATATTCGCGGGGATTTGCGAATTTATATTGAGAATTTTAATTTGTGTTATTAAACGTTCGCTGGGACTTGCGAAGTTAACTTAGCGGTTGAAATTTCCTTTTTTTATGTATATATATTCGCGGGGATTGGCGAATTTAAATTGGGAATATAATTTTCTATTTATTTCTTATTGTTAGACGCTTACTGAGTCAAGTGTTTAAGAACTTAATTTTTATAATTGTTAATTGTATTTAAAATATAACCTTATTTTCACAAATAATTTCATAATCCAAATAACAATATTCAATTTGGCTATTGGTTTTTAAATCCAAAAATACATCCGACAGTCTGGCAGCCTTCTTTAAATTCAGAGAATTTTAAGCACAAACTATTTAATTTTTTTGTATTTGGGAGTGTGATGAAAGGGAAATGAATAAAATAAAAATAAATTTTAATCTTTCTTTCTTTTATTATTAACGTATCTTGTACAAATTGCACAACGTACAATACTTATGGATTTTTCTGCTTCTATTCCTTTGTATGTATATGTTGAATCTTTATTTATAAAAAAATATTTTTCGGATACTTCACTGTTTGTTTATGCAATCGGTAGAGTTTTATTACATTTTGTATAATTTTGGTTTGCTTTTATTTATGAAAATGAATAAATTTAATTTTAAGAGACTCTAGCACTTATCAAAGAGAGATAAGCTGCAAATTTTTTCTCAAAGAGAAATTGATTGACTTTAAATTTTAAAGAGATTTGTTTTTGTTTTCTTTTTTAATATTCTTCACCAAAGTGGTTGCTTTTTACACTAACAAAATTCAATAAAATTGCGGTATTTAATTTTCGTGTATGTTGTTTTTATAAATTTGACAAAAATGTTGCTTTTAAGAAATTTTGTGTTGTTGGTTTTTATATAGAGTTTTGCATCTATCTACATACATATGTGTATATGTATGTATGTGTATGATTGAACGCTTGTGCATGTACATAAGTATTTTGTATATATATATATATATATATATATATATATATATATATATATATATATATATATATATATATATATATATATATATATATGGCAATATGTATATTACTTACATACATACGTCTGTATATATATAGTACTTGTTTTATATTAATTTTTTAGTTAAATTGAATCAATATTGAATTTCTTTATGTTTTGGGTGAGATAGCTTTTTAAGACAACTATTATTTTGATATTTTGTATGTATGTACATATGTAATTACATACATACATATGTATGCAAGTATGTATTCACACAACCGTATTCTTACTGTTAATTATTTAAACAGCTATTCCTTCACTTTCACTTTTTTTATTTTTCCCATCAATATTACTTTTTTTTATAACAAAATTTGCTGCTACATTTAAACAAAACTTTTATATTATTTATTCAAACTTGTTTTCATCTTTTTTAATTATTATTAATTAATTTAATTAATTATTGTTCGCATGACATTGATTTTGCTTTTATTATTTTAACTTTTCCACTCATCAAATGGTTTAATATAATTTGGTAATTAGGTTCTTTTGATGTAGAAATTAAAATATTGATAATATTTTTATTTATTATCTCTGACGCAATTATTTGCACTAATTTTCCACTGAATCGGTTCTTTTGATTGGTTTTGTTTTTTCGGCTTACCAGAGAATACTAATACCTAGTTTGTTCAGCTCACGCTTTCGCAGCAACACACATATGTATTTATGCATATGGAGGGAATAATTCTGCATGCGTTTTTTATGTTTTGTAATTCTTTTTAAAGGAGAGTGAGTTTGTTCTGGACTGTATGTGTTTTTTATTTCATTTAATTTTTATTTTTCTCACAGGTTGACATCTTTTATTCTTTTTTTAGGTTAAAAAGGACCATGTTTAAATATGCATTATTAAATAAATCGTAAATGCAGATTTATGTATGAAGGCCTGTTGAATGGTTTTATTTGGTGGAAGCAGATTAGGCTTACCTTTTTTAAACTTCTGTACTAGGATGGGGATGGGAGAACTTCAGGAGGGGCGATTAGTAGTTATGAAATGGCGGTTCTGGGACAATTAAAATTTTTAAATTGTTGCTGAAATTGTTAAATTGCGGGCTGAAATTGTTAAATTGTTGTGAAATTGTTAAATTTAAGTAATTAAAATTTGAAAATTGTTAAATTCTTGGAAATTTGTGTTTTCGGCGGCGCTTTGATGTTTTTTGTTTACATAAGGAGCTTTTGTTTACATTAAGTATGTCTGTTTGTCTGTCTATCTGTCTGCTTGACCGTGGAAATTTGTGTGTGGAATATTTTGTGTGAATGTATTAAGGCGGTTCATAGTTTGGCGGTTTTTATGTGTGTATATGCCGACGGGGAAAATCATGAAAATGGTTTTTCCCAATGCTGACGGAAAATCATTTAGTGATTTTCCTAATGCCGACGGCAATAGATGAATATTATTTTCTTCAAATGCCGACGGGAAAACGTGAAAGTTATTTTTTCTAATGCTGATGTAGGTGTTGCTAGACTGTGGAAATTTAAGGCTGACCGTGATTTGAGTGTGTGGCGTTCTTACCGTAATATGTAACCATAGAAATTTGTGGATGTGTCTGTCTGTCTGTGAGAATTTAGGTGAAGGTTTGATTGGCAGAGGGCTGGGTGTAGTTGAGGTAGATCGATTGCGTGTATATATGTGTGTATGTGTGTGTGTGTATGCTTGTAGGAATTTCAATGTATGTATTTCTTTAGGAGCTTAAGGCTGATTGTGATTTATGAGGGGTGAGGAGTTCTAGTAATATGCAACCTGGGGAATCTGTGTGTTTGTATGTCTGTAGGAGTTTAAGGCTGACCATCATTTGGGTGGGTAGGGTTATTGACGTAATATGTAGCCATGGCGATTTGTAGATGTGTCTGGCTATAGTAGTTTAAGGCTGATCGTGATTTGAGGTGGGTGAGGATGTTGCTGAGGTAAATTGGTTATGCGTATGTATGTATGCATTTCTGTAAGAATTTAAGATGATTGTTATTTATTAGGGGCAAGGTGTTCTTGTAATATGTAGCCGTGAGAATCTATGTGTATAGATGTCTGTAGGAGTTTAAGACTATCTGTAATTTCGGGTAGATGAGAGTGTTGTGTTGTTGAGAGTAATCTCGTATATTGTATATGTATGTATGTATGACCATGGGAATTTGTGTATGTATATCTGGGGGAGAATTTAATGCTGGTCGTGATTTGTGAAAGGTGGGGTGTTGTTGAAATTTTCTTGGATATTTCTTATATGAATTCTGCTATGTGTGTGTATTTGAGCTGGTATTTATATGTAGGTAGAAATAAATTGTTTTCAATATCGACATTTGGTACTATAAAATACTATCATACGAATATCTGGACTTCCCTAATCCTAGTATGCTGTTATACTTACGATTCCTTTATATTTACTTATTCTTAAATTTGTCTCGCGTTAAAGTCTGCCTGGAGGAAATTTGTTTATATTACAGATTTTGTTTATTTAACTACATCCGTCTTCTTTGACTGAATGAGTTTTCTACACACAGAGAAAGACCAACTTAAAATCAGTAAAAACCATGTTAAATTAATAAGAAACATTAACAAAGGTTTAGTCATATTGAAATTTCTTATTTCAATATGGACAAAATATTAATTTACAGTACTCATTTATTAAACTCATTAGTTTGTAAATATCTCAATATACTTACATTTTCTATTATATTAAAAATTATTGAATTAATGTGACGCATTCTTATTTTTAAGCTGCAGATTTTGCCTGAGTGTATGGATTGTTTATATTTGCATTGTGCTTTAACTAAACGACGCTTGATATATTTTCATTATATAGATCTAATAAATACTTAAGCATTGATAAGACAATTGATATGTATACATACATATCTAGAAATTGATTTTATGTATGTATGTGCATACAAAGAAGTGCTTAACTCAATCTTTGAATACGTTTTTTATTTTATTTTATTTTTTGTCATGTGATGTCTGATAGATGCAGATGCGAAATATTCATAGTTTTTATATTTGAAATTAAAAACATTGTTTTAAGTTTTATCTGCGTTTACTTAAAAGTTTGTGAGGATATTCTGTTTTAAGTAAAACTGAATTCCTGAAGATACATACTCTACAGTAATAAAGGGTGTTTTTTATTGAGGTATAGAACTTTAAGTTGGCATCACTTTTTTAACTGGCGGCCATTTTGTCAGCTGTCAAGTGATTAATATTTAGTTTGGTTTGCCATTTTATCATAAATAGGTTGACAAAAGAATAACGCTTGCACATCGTGCAAATTTATTTCGAAAATAATGGTTCAGTTCGCGAAGTTTACCGCAAGCTCCGTCCATTTTATGGTCGACATAATCGTCCATCAGAGCAATTAATTCGGTTAACCATGGATCGTTTTTGCACTACGTTTACTCTATGTGATAATACGCATCCGCAGAGACGTCGAACAGTGCGCACCGAAGAAACAATTGCCGCTGTAGAGCAAAGTGTTGAAGAGGACCCGAATGAATCGATTCGCCACCGTGCACAGCAATTGGAGCTTTGTCCATCAACTTTTTGGAAGATTTTGCGCAAAGATCTTGGCTTGAGACCTTACAAGATCCAGCTTGTGCAAGAATTAAAGCCGCGAGACTATGCAATGCGTCGTGATTTTGGTGTATAGGCCGAAAATGAGATTGATTTCGATGCTGATTTTCATCGCAAAATTTTGTTCAGTGATGAGGCTCATTTTTGGTTGAATGGCTACGTCAACAAGCAAAACTGCCGCATTTGGAGTGAAGAGAATCCACATGAGACCCTTGAGACGCCATTACATCCACAAAAACTGACTGTTTGGTGTGCTATATGGGCTGGTGGAGTCATTGGGCCATACTTCTTCCGAAATAATGCTGGAGAGTCAGTTACCGTTAATGGAGACCGGTATAGAGCCATGATAACCGACTATTTTGTTCCCGAATTGGATGGCATGAATGTGGATGAGTTGTGGTTCCAACAAGACGGCGCTACATGCCACACAGCGCACGTCACAATCGATTTATTGAAGGAAACATTCGATGAGCGCATAATTTCGCGGAATGGACCTGTCAATTGGCCACCAAGATCGTGTGATTTGACACCATTGGATTATTTTCTTTGGGAATATGTGAAGTCGCTCGTCTACGCCAACAAACCAGAAACGTTAGGGGACTTGGAAGCCAACATTCGTGGCGTTATTGCCAACATACGGCCCCATATGCTCGAAAAATTGGACCTGTAGAATTGGCTTTATTCGAGCCAGCCGCGGCAGCCACATGCCCGAAATCATATTTAAACATTAATGGCATAAAATTACCCTTCCAATAAAGCCAAATTGATGGACATTAAAACGATTTTCTTGTGTTTTATTTCAATTCAAAGTTCTATACCTCTAAAAAAACACCCTTTAGTAACTATAATAGAAATATTTCTTATACTTAATTTACATTTTTTTAAAGTTGATGTAATGTTAGTTAGTCAACGTTTGACATTTTTAGGGTGTAAAATTTTTTCTAGCTATAGCCTTCTACATTTATTTTGGAAATTTTGCCTTGCTTTTTAAAAATGTATAAACATTTTTAAATGAAACTGATCCGGCACTCCTTAGCTACTAATAGTTTTTTATTTCTATTTATTTTTTGTTAGTTAACTTACTTCTTTTTTTATTTTTATTGATAAACATTTAAAATCAAAAGGGAGTTTTATATTGTTATTATTATTTTCATAATTGCTGAAAACAATGGCTACTTATTTTTGCGATGAAATCATTTTAATTACTTTTGAAACCTTACGCGTTTATAAAAATTATGTTATTTTCTATATTGCTAATTTATAAGACTTGTAGAATTTGTCCTTTGGTGGTTATAAATTATGAATAAGAATGCAGTAAGCTGATGTCTTTGCTCACTGTTTCAAATTAAAATTTTATTCAATTGAATAAAAGGAGCTTTGTTCTTAAACTCTGATGTAGTTAGAAGCGCTGAAGATTCTTTCATATAACAGCTTTCTTGGAATTTTAGATGCATAATATATATAATTGGATGACATTTATTTTTAGTTTTTATTCTAAGAAGTACGGATATGAGACTGAATTTAAATGTACTTTTAAATTAGTTAAATCATAATGAACAAACATATTTTCTTCTTGAAAAGCGATCAACAGAAAATGAACTCGTTTTCATATAATTTAGGTATACCCTCTCGACGGTTCCTCTAGGATACAAGATGACTTTGTGTGACGAAATTTCTGTTGTATTGATAATATGTTCACATTAATAAGGTACATATATGTTTATTTTACGAAGGGTGATCACCTATGGCTTTTATTTGATGATGGCTTTTATATGATTTTTTTTCATTTTATTAAAGTTCAGCGTATTGTGTATATATTTCTGAAATGTTTAAGTGTGCTTTGTGAGCCCATCGGACAGAGTGCACGTATTAGTTGGTCAGTCAGTCTCTATTTTTATTTATTTTTTTTCTTCTAATGTGCCGCTCCTTTTTTAGATTTTACTACTTGAAATAGAGACTTTTTGTCTAATTTTTTGCTGGGTATATACATTAGGTAAATATGTGTATGTATGTAGAAATTGGTTTACATACAAAGAAATGCATGTTTAATAAACAACTATTGTAACAAATCGATCTCAAATAACTCAGTTACCTCTACAAGCAATTCACCGTCAGTGTTTTCATTAAGTGTTAGAAACATTGAAATATCTATGTTTGGAAGAATTTTTCCCTTTCATCACCTTCTAACAGGTTTATATATTTTGCTAGTATCCATGCCTTAGCATGCTTCTATCGATAGTGACGTAAGATTTCGAGATGTAGTAGTGTTACAATTAAAAAGCTTTTGGAAAAAAAGTATTGGAATTTACCAGTTCACTGTTTTGAATTTTTCTAAAAAGTATATACATATGTATTTCGTTTGCAACAAGGTAATAAAATGTCTGTGCTTGCAAAATTGTATGACCTGAAGATTTTTTTGAAATTATACATGCTTCGGCATGCTTTAATTTTTTTTGTTCTGTAAATTTATTTAATTCTCATACAGATGCAGATATAAAGTAAGATCTGTTTGCATTCCGCTTTACAATTTATGTATGCTTCAGCATGATTCTAGTTGAAGTCCATATTTATACACTAAGTTTGTTTGATACTTATTTATACACATGTACATTCTTAAAGATTGGATATCAAAGTCCAATTTCCGTAGTTTATCTATATTTTCGAAAGATCTGATAGCTAAAGAAATAAATAGAGCCAAGATCTCCTATAATAATCCCATTTTCATATTGTAAAATTTTGTGTACTAGCGCTTTTGATGGGAAAATGTATGTACATACAACTTTATAAAAAGTGATAATATGATGTGTTGCTGAATATTGCACTATGTTATAGTTAATTTTAAGCACTGAAGTTTTCGCAATATTTCATTCAGATCAACAAGTTTAGAGGATTCCACTACATTTAGTTAATTATCTTTCTTAAGACCCATCATTCCTAATCAATCCTTCAAAAACAAGACAAACTGGATTTTTCGTTTTAATTTTTTTTTTATTAAATTTAGGGTTGCCAGTCGTACTGATTTTGCCAGTACATGTACTGATTTTTGTTTAAAGTACTGATTTATGCATAACTAGCAAATCAGTACGCAAATGTACTGATTTTTTCATGTACTGTTTTTGTACTGTTTTTATATATATATTATGATCAATGTATAAGAAAGCCTATCATATTATTTATTTTATTTGAATCACCAGTAATCTTTACTTTATGTTCGCTTTAAGGCGAATTTATTTTCAAAGTGGTATCCATATAATGCTCAAACAAAATTTTTGTTTAAGTTAATATTAATGTTAATTTTATTGAGATTTTTTTAATTTAAATTTGCAAGAAAGATTTGCTATAAGTGATTTCTGATACATGTAAATAATGAATTTAAAGTTTCTTTTTCGAAAATTTTTTTGATAATATTATTTTTATTAATTACATATGCCTTGGTACAAAGTATACATTGAATTCATGTTTTGTTTTAAGAATGGTTAAAGCTAGGAACATAACGAATGTTCGCATATGCAAATTTTTCGCTTTTTTTTTACTATTTGCATTTGCTAAAATGTATGCGAATATTTAAGACAAAAAAATTTTGTACTTCTTTTACGAAAAAAGTTTACCATTAACAAACGTCAAAAACACGAAAATTATTTTAAGTCAGCATGAAAAAGATAAATATAAGGTAAATTCGTAGATTCAGCAAATTTATGCAGAAGTTCTGCGAATTTTTTCTGCGTATGCGTGATCAACTGCTGCACATGCTTTGCAACTGCTCAATATCTGTGCATAGTTGGCATTTTTGAACGAACTGCAAACAATTTTTAACCCGGCAAGTAATTTTATTTAAGAAAGGTGTCATCTCGTCGATGTGAAAGCACAAAAAACTCTTTATAAAAGTTTTCACATTGTGCACATGGCTTGGATGTAGCTGACTTATAAGTAAGGCATTCTTCAAAGCTTTATCAGAAAGCTTTTCTATAAAAAAGTTCTCATAAGAATCAAAATTAAACTAAAGTCCAGCGGTGTTTGCAAATATACCTATTTAATTTTTTGAAAAAGAAAAGGCATTGTATTTTCGGCAGCAGTATTTTGTACTTAAGACTAGTCTGTTAAAACTTTTAAAAAATGTTTTGAGCATCATTCATTACTTCGTACAAACAAAATTGAATCGCAAACAATATTAAAGTCATTGTTGTAGTAAATTCCACGCGAAACAAGTGTCACTCATTAATTTCATATACAAACATATGTATGTATCTTTCTGTTTTATGAATTCATGTTTTTAATAAATTCATACATATTTGCTCAATGCAAGACTCAGTTTAAATAAAATGCTATATGTAGTACATCCATGTATGTAATACAACTTCATGTTCTTATATAAATTTATTTTCATGTAATTTTTTAACGTATTGTAATATTTGCATTCGCTTTCGCAAAAATTAAAATGTAGTATTCGCATTCGCATGCGCTAAACTGGTATTAGTTACATCCCTAGTTAAAGGCATTTATATTGAAAAAATTAATGTACTGATTTTTTTCAATTGTACTGATTTTTTTCTCTCATGTACTGAATTCTACGATTTCAAAACTGGCGACCCTAATTAAATTCAACATTTTGTACATCTTTAAATTACTTTATACTGTATTTAGCAGCTTTTCCTCATTTGTGGAGTTGACTTTAATAGGAGACATTTTAATGGTGAGATGAATTTTTCTATTTTATGCACTAAGTAAATCTTTATATATACCAATCCACTTATATGAACCATTAAAGCTAATTCTTTTCACATCATTCCTTTCAATAATCTATTAAATCATTCTAGTATTGATGCTTTCACGTTAAGTACTGTTTAATCTTCTATTTATGTATGAGTTTTCCAAGAATGAAGAAATTAATTTCATGAATTAAAAGAATAAGATATTACAAAATTTACAGATAGTGAATCTGTTATTTCAGTCCAAAGTAATTCCGTTATGATATTTAACGATGATGCGTATGGGAAGCATATTTTTGTATGGGGAGAGATAAAGATGTTGATTCATTCTACTTATCTAAAACTTACACCAGAATCACTCAACACTTAATACGAGATAATCATAATGTAATTATAATGTTTAAGTACAACTAGACATACCAAACGGTCGAGACAATCGTCTGTATTCTAGAATCAAAATTTAAATAACATCCTTAAAAAATAATTAACACACAGCCACACACATACTTACATACATATGCAACCATAATTAAATAATACATGAAATTAGAAAAACATAAACAAAATCCCTTCAGCCAAGCTAATTCAATTTATTCAACTCTCTTCCTTTAAGTATTATGGCTTTCATACAACAACAAATAAGAGAAAAAAATTGTTAGATAAAGAGAAATACTACAAACACACACAGACACATACTCATGTTTTGTTTCTTTTTTACTTTTAAGCTACTAAATGCGTGTGTAATATGTGAGCAACGGATTTCAATAAAATATAGAATGCACATCTGTACGGATATATAAATTATAATATAAATATAAAATTTTTTAAAATCGGTGCAGTGGTACCAGCGTAAAAGGGATTACAAAAAACATGTTCGCCTATTAATTATATAGATGAAAACAATACAAAGTATGTTGGAAGGATAAATATGGATTTTTGATTTTGAGCAAAGATAGTGAATTAAGCGATGATCTTATAGAAAATAATTTTACTACCTAACAGTTTACTTTTTCATATTTCATCTGACCTTAAACTTTTTTCTGGAAACTCAAATCGACAAACTAAAGAACAAATTAATGATATATCTTAAGGCATTGATATAATTCAAGAATATATTCAAATGCATATTGATGGACTACAACGTGAAATAAAATTAGAGAAAACAGACAGTTATAAATTGAAAAAACAATTCTAAAAGTTAAATAATTAAAAATAAATTGAAGAGTTGTACGATTAAATATATAGATTAGAAAATTAACTACATGTTAGTATAAATAGCTGAAAGTGCAACATGTAGATCACCACACTCTCGAAAAATCTGTAAAGCAACTCAATGTCTTTAAAAAGAATTTTAGTAAACGAACTCCATATTAAATCTCGAAAATTGTTTGTGCTTGTAATGACAGGAATATATGATCTTTTATGGAGCTGAGTTAGGTGAAATGGAGAACTATTCTACAGAAAATAGAAATTGTTGATTTTTGAAGACTGCAATTAACACATTCTCAAAGTTTATATAGTCAGTATATATATATATATATATATATATATATATATATATATATATATATAGACAGTATGTAGTAAATAAAAGCTGCACTCTAAAAACCAAGGCAATGAAAAATATTTTTGATGTGGTACGGGTAACAAAATAACTTACAAACAGATGATTCAAAATAATTTTTTAATAAATGCTTTGGAAAACTCATACATAAATAGAAGATTAAACATTACTTAATATGAAAGCATCAGTACTAGAATGATTTAATAGATCATTGAAAGGAATGATGTGAAAAGAATTAGCTTTAATGGTTCATATAAGTGGATTGGTATATATAAAGATTTACTTAGTGCATAAAATAGAAAAATTCATCTCACCATTAAAATGTCTCCTATTAAAGTCAACTCAACAAATGAGGAAAAGCTGCTAAATACAGTATAAAATAATTTAAAGATGTACAAAATGTTGAATTTAATAAAAAAAAATAAAATTAAAAACGAAAAATCTAGTTTGTCTTGTTTTTGCAGGATTGATTAGGAATGATGGGTCTTAAGAAAGATAATTAACTAAATGTAGTGGAATCCTCTAAACTTGTTGATCTGAATGAAATATTGCGAAAACTTCAGTGCTTAAAATTAACTATACTTTGTGCAATATTCAGCAACACATCATATAACACTTTTATAAAGTTGTATGTACATACATTTTCCCATCGAAAGCGCTAGCACACAAAATTTTACAATATGAAAATGGGATTATTATAAGATATCTTCACAATATTTATTTCTTTGGCTATCAGATCTTTAGAAAATATAGATAAACTACGGAAATTGGACTTTGATATCCAATTTTTAAGAATGTACATGTGTATGAATAAGTATCAAACAAACTTAGTGTATAAATATGGACTTCAACTAGAATCATGCTGAAGCATACATAAATTGTAAAATGGAATGTAAACAGATCTTACTTTATACCTGTATCTGTATGAGTATTAAATAAATTTACAGAACAAAAAAAAAAATTAAAGCATGCCGAAGGCATGCATACTAGCAAAATATATAAACCTGTTAGAAGGTGATGAGAGGAAAAAATTCTTCCAAACATAGATATTTCAATGTTTCTAACACTTAATGAAAACACTGACGGTGAATTGCTTGTAGAGGTAACTGAGTTATTTGAGATCGATTTGTTACAATAGTTGTTTATTAAACATGCATTTCTTTGTATGTAAACCAATTTCTACATACATACACATATTTACCTAATGTATATACCCAGCAAAAAATTAGACAAAAAGTCTCTATTTCAAGTAGTAAAATCTAAAAAGGGAGTGGCACATTAGAAGAAAAAAAATTAATAAATATAGAGACTGGCTGACCAACTAATACGTGAATTCTGTCCGATGGGCACACAAAGCACACTTAAGCATTTCAGAAATACATATATACACAATACGCTGAACTTTAATAAAATGAAAAAAAAAATGATATAAAAGCCATCATCAAATAAAAGCCATAGGTGATCACCCTTCATAAAATAAACATATATGTACCTTATTAATGTGAACATATTATCAGTATAAAGAAACAGAAATTTCGCCACACAAAGTCATCTTGTATCCTAGAGGAACCATCGAGAGGGTATACATAAATTATATGAAAACGAGTTCGTTTTCTGTTGATCGCTTTTCAAGAAGAAAATATGTTTGTTCATTATGATTTAACTAATTTAAAAGTACATTTAAATTCAGTCTCATATCCGTACTTCTTAACATGAAAATAAAAATAAATGTTATCATATTCTATATAACATGCATCTAAAATTCCAAGAAAGCTGTTATATGAAAGAATCTCCAGCGCTTCTAACTACATCAGAGTTTAAGAAAAAAGCTCCTTTTATTCAATTGAATAAAATTTTAATTTGAAACAGTGAGCAAAGACATCAGCTTACTGCATTCTTATTCATAATTTATAACCACCAAAGGACAAATTCTAAAAGTCTTATAAATTAGCAATGTAGAAAATAACATAATTTTAGAACCTAAGCAGGAGTGTCGGATCAGCTTCATTTAAAAATGTTTATATATTTTTAAAAAGCAAAGCAAGATTTCCAAAATAAATGTAGAAGGTTATAGTTAGAAAAAATTGTATACCCCAAAAATGTCAAACGTTGAGTAACTAACGTTGCATCAACTTTAAAAAAATGTAAATTAAGTATAAGAAATATTTCTATTATAGTTACCATTACTATAGAGTATGTATCTTCAGGAATTCAGTTTTACTTAAAACAGAAAATCCTCACAAACTTTTAAGTAAACGCAGATAAAACTTAAAACAATGTTTTTAATATCAAATATGAAAACTATGAATATTTCGCATCTACATCTATCAGACATCACATGACGAAAAATAAAGTAAAATAATAAACGAATTCAAAGATTGAGTTAATAAGCACTTCTTTGTATGCACATACATACATACATACATAAAATCAATTTTTAGATATGTATGTATACATATCAAATTTCTTATAAATGCTTAAGTATTTATTAGATCTACATCATGAAAATATATGAAGCGTCGTTTAGTTAAAGCACAATGCAAATATAAACAATCCATACACTCAGGGAAAATCTGCAGCTTAAAAATAAGAATGCGTCACATTAATTCAATAATTTTTAATATAATAGAAAATGTAAGTATATTGAGATATTTACAAACTAATGAGTTTAATAAATGAGTACTGTAAATTAATATTTTGTCCATATTGAAATAAGAAATTTCAATATGACTAAACCTTTGTTAATGTTTCTTATTAATTCAACATGGTTTTTACTGATTTTAAGTTGGTCTTTCTCTGTGTGTAGAAAACTCATTCAGTCAAAGAAGACGGATGTAGTTAAATAAACAAAATCTGTAATATAAACAAATTTCCTCCAGGCAGACTTTAATGCGAGACAAATTTAGGAATAAGTAAATATAAAGCAATCGTAAGTATAAAAGCATACTAGGATTATGGAAGTCCAGATATACATAAAATAGTATTTTATAGTACCAAATGTCGATATTGAAAACAATTTATTTCTACCTACATATAAATACCAGCTCAAATACACACACATAGCAGAATTCATATAAGAAATATCCAAGAAAATTTCAACAACACCCCACCTTTCACAAATCACGACCAGCCTTAAATACTCCCCCAGATATACATACACAAATTCCCATGGTCATACATACATACATATACAATAAACGAGATTAATCTCAACAACACAACATTCTCATCTACCCGAAATTATAGTTAGTCGTAAACTCCTACAGACATCTATACACATAGATTCTCACGGCTACATATTACAAGAACACCTCGCCCCTAATAAATCACAATCATCTTAAATTCTTACAGAAATACATACATACATACGCATAACCAATTTACCTCAGCAACATCCTCACCCACCTCAAATCACGATCAGCCTTAAACTACTATAGCCAGACACATCCACAAATCGCCATGGCTACATATTACGTCAACAACCCTACCCACCCAAATCATGGTCAACCTTAAACTCCTACAGACATACAAACACACAGATTCCCCAGGTTGCATATTACTAGAACTCCTCACCCCTCATAAATCACAATCAGCCTTAAGCTCCTAAAGAAATACATACATTGAAATTCCTACAAGCATACACACATACACACATACACACATATATACACGCAATCGATCTACCTCAACTACACCCCGCCCTCTGCCAATCAAACCTTCACCTAAATTCTCACAGGCAGACAGACACATCCACAAATTCCTATGGTTACATATTACGGCAACAACGCCACCCACTCAAATCACGGTCAGCCTTAAATTACCACAGTTTAGCAACACCTACATCAGCATTAGAAAAAATAACTTTCACGTTTTCCCGTCGGCATTTGAAAAAAATAATATTCATGTATTGCCGTCGGCATTAGGAAAAAAAAATAGTCATGTTTTGCCGTCGGCATTAGGAAAATCACTAAATGATTTTCCGTCAGCATTAGGAAAAACCATTTTCATGATTTTCCCCGTCGGCATATACACACATAAAAACCGCCAAACTATGAACCGCCTTAATACATTCACACAAAATATTCCACACACAAATTTCCACGGTCAAGCAGACAGACAGACAGACAGACAGACAGACAGACTGACAGACAGACAGACACACACTTAATGTAAACAAAAGCTCCTAATGTAAACAAAAAACATCAAATCGCCGCACAGTGGCACATTTTGTGAGTTGGCGGTCAAAATTCTACAACTTTTGAATGGGCTGAATTTTTTTAATAAATTTTTTTTTTGTTGGATAGAAGACATCTTAAGCTTCAATTTAGTGCATTAACTTTAAAATCGGGCCTTATTAAAGTACACTTATATATGATTGAAAAATGACTTTTAAAAATGTAGGTATTATCGGCCTTAAAAAAAATAAATTTGCAAATGTATTGATTTAACATTGCATTTATAAATAGTAACGTTAACTTAACCAAAAAATTACATACTTAACTAAGCCGTCCACCATGGTCCATTTTATTTTGACCTTTAGCCCTCTTCTCCAATGGACCACTTAGAATACGGGTTTGAAGCTCATAATTGTTTTAAATATATTAATATTGATATAATATTTAGCAAAACTAATTTTATTTTAGTCGTTGATATCCCTGTGAAATTTTAGGGCAAGCGGTGCACATTTACTGATAGGGCCCTTGTAAGTTAAATTTCGTAAAATAGCCTTGGTGATCATAATTCACTAACAAATGTAAGTTCGACAGCTTTAAATGTTATTATTATATGAACAATTTTAATATATTTTAAACTTGAATCCATAACAGATATGTCGGAGATCCATATCCGAAAAAAGGTTTTAACATAAATTCTAAGAAAATCTTTTTATTCCAAATAAAATAAAATTTCTTTTATAAATTTTCAATATTTTTTGTGCTTTTTTGGCCTAATTTTTATGTTAATTTGCATTGAAAACATTTTTCATTTAACTGTCTTAGTGAAAATTTCATCTAAATATGTCTCCTGTTCATCTTCAAGGAGGTGCTTGGCGTCTTTGTCCAATTCTATGGGGGTGGAATTCCATTTTTGTCGAATGCTGGAGATATATGGATCAGAAGTGCACAGTAAAATATTAAAGAGGTCTTCATTGGTACTATATCTAGATATCTTTCTTGTGTTGAGCTCGCGAAAATATCTATAATCTTTGTTCCTTTTTTCTTGCGCTTCTTCAGAAAGATCTCCAATCGGAAGCATATTGTGTTAAATAATGTTTTCCCCATGATATAGTATTTTATGGACTGCCGATGGCATATTCCTCCAATCATATTTTTCGTTGTATAGTTTCGCTGTTTCATTAGCATACTGACCAAATTTTCTAGCATTTACCTTTTTATTGCATGATATTACTTGCAGTATGATTTTGAAGCGTTTTATAAATTCAAAATCTACTCCTGTAATAGCTGCAGCAGTCTCAGGATCAGAAAAAAATTTTCTTGCTGTTTTGCCATCATTTCTGTTTCCTTCTCCTTACTTTGGCTGATCGATCAGTAAACCCAATTCTAAACATTTTTCTTGTACGTGTTTCTTTTTTGCCTCTCATTCGGCTTTATTTTCGTCACTATTTCGTACTGTTTAGCTTAGCTTTAATATGTGTTCCATAAATTGAATTTTAGCATGGAGTAGGGTCAAGCCAAACTCATAGGCTTCTTGGAAAGTAGTGTCTTCTGTTGGAAGTTGACTTAAACTGCTTATATTGCATTTGTCCAGAAGATCCATCGCATCCCCATTTAGAAATTAATGTTAGGCTACAATCACCAAGCTTTTTAATATTATCTGCGTCCAATGTATTCAACAATCTTTCCGCAGTATGATTTAATATGTCTTGCAATACCACCTCTGCTGAACTTTCTGTAATGTTTATAGAATTTTGTGGTGGTAAACAATCTTTTTTAATTAAAACCAAATCTCTATATTTTGGATAAATGGAGCAATGTTTTCCAACTGTCCGCTTTCGCAATTCCATATACTGATATTTTGTTAGCTTTAAGTTCAGAAATATTGAAAATGCTTCTTCAGATGTAAATTTTTTTATCATCGGTTGGTGTTTTAATGCTCTATAAAATCCTTTTTACACACAAAGCGAGCCCCAGCTTTCATTACATTTTCTTTTATATAAATTTTTTTAGTTTTATTTTTTGTTGGTCCTAGTTGATGGAAAAACGTATCTTTAATTATTTCTTGAGAAAATTCTTCATTTATGCTTTGCAGCTTTCGTCTTCGGGACCTTTCACTACACTCCTCAACTGGACTGGCCCACATTTGCTGGTTTTGGTTGGCTTTCAAATACAAGTTCGCTTGTAAGCCATTGTTTGTTGCAGTTAAACATTTTTTCCTTATTTCTATAACATTCATTATACCGTTTATTTAATCGCGCTAAAAAATTATTTTTTTTTTTTTAAATGGTCGCACAACTCAAAATAAGGGTCTTTTAAAATGTGTAATATAACATCGTTTTTGTTTTTTTGTTCAAAATAAATTTTAGCAAGATCGTTAAAACTGAACTTAGCCATCGTTTTGACAATACTGATCGTCTTTATTAATTTTGTCTGTTTTTATACACATCAAGTTTTCTTGAAGCAATTATGTGTTTAAACGAGAGAGAGGAAAGAAGAAAGAAGAGCAGCAGCTACCTGGGTACACAATAACCTTATAACAAAAGGTCGAATATATCAGTCCAAATACAACAACTCATGTATCTACCCCCGGTTATATATAACTATACATTTTTTAATGGCCTAAAGTACAAAAATGCATTAAAAGAATTATAATAACAGTCTTTTATTATACCCTTTTCATTAATAAAACTTCTTCGAAAAAAGAAAAACATACACACAATCCACACACAAACACATGTAGATATACCGCCCTCCCATAGCTAAAATATCCGACATGCAAGCAGTAAAATCATTGTAGTTCCTAGAGACGCAAATATAAATTTAAAAAATGAGCATGTAATAACAGCTCAAAGTACGTACTATAACACGTTATAAGTCATTTTACGAAGTTTTTTGCAAAAAAAAAGTTGCGTTCCACTGAACATCGAGATTTGGGTATATTTTAGTCCTTTATTGTAATGCCTAAATCTGGGACTCGAGCAAAGTAAGCACGATTTTTTTAAACTATTTTATAAGTTAAGAAATGATATTTTGTGAGGAAAAAATTTTTTCCCAAAAATATATAAAACCAAAAAAGTTATGCCCAGTTGAAGTTAAAAAATTTTCTAAAATATTTGGAATTTCAGCTTTTCTTAAAAAAACGCGTTTTTGATCACTCCATTCGAAGAGAAATAATCGAAATAAAAACTTCAATTTCTGGATTTCGAGGTTCCTATGTGTTTACTTTTATATATAAAAAAAATTAAATCGGTGACACAAAAAAATTTTTTTTGAAGAGTTTTGGCCGCCATTTCTTCAAATGTGCCACTGTGCGCCGCCGAAAACACATATTTCCAAGAATTTAACAATTTTCAAATTTTAATTAGCCAAATTTAACAATTTCACAACAATTAAACAATTTCAGCCCACAATTTAACAATTTCAGCAACATTTTAACAATTTTAATTGTCCCAGAACTGCCATTTCACATCTGGTTCTATTAGGAATAAAAGGTACACCAAATATTTTCTTCAAACCAACTTACATAAATAGCTAAGTATTTTATTTAAAGATAAAAATAGATCTGATCACTTCAATGGTTATAAAACAAGTGTTTTACAAAATAACTTTAAAGACCCAAAATGCCGCCTAAATCATCAAAATTAGTACAAAAGGGTAATTTTCAAGTTACAACAAAAATACTTCGTTAAAAGATACTTATTCACAATAATTCAAATTCAGAGTTAGAAATTTTGGTAAGACATAAGGTGGAATAATTAGGCTTTAAGGCATAAGTACAAATTATTTATAAAAAAGATTCATTAAAGAAAATATGTAAAAAAATGAAAAATATAAAAGGCTTTTTAAACAAGGAGAAATAGTAAAAAAGAATCAAGAGGGGTAATGATTTGCTTGTACCGATAAGTTATGACTAGTAACAAAACGCTGAATACCATATGTATCTGTACATACCAGAACCAACATTAATAAAACTAGTACAAACAGATATATCTGTGCAGACCTATAGTATGTATGTATGTACTTATGTGGGTATGTACATACATATGTATATGCCAGTGTTATTAAGAAGAAAAAAATAAGTTTTTTTATAGAAACTATTGCCGAAATATGAAATAGACTCCAAAAAAATATTTAAAAGAAAAGGAGCGATCCAGTTTCCATTCCCAGTCATTGTGTTAACAAAAATAAAAATAATTGTAGAAAACTAACAAATTAAATTTTAGTGCTTCTTAATCTGCAATAAATAAAATCATATAAAAAGAACTTTGAACAAAGATTCGCTGTTAACTCTTTTTATTTTTTTATTAAATACAGGTTGGAATATATATTTTATTTTATAGAAACAACATTTCTCTGAAAACGGACAAACATATTTAGACACGAGTACTTTGTGAATTTAAATACAACCGTTGTTTTGCCTGCCTCTGTGGTTTTTCAGAACTAAGATGCAAGTGACAAATAAAGAATACAGTGTTGCCACGATATTCTTAAAAAATCAAGTTCATTGATTTTTATTTAAAATACTAATTATGAATACCAATATTTAAAAAAACTTTTTTAGCCTTAAAATGTTTATAACTAATATGTATTTTAAACCTCAAACTTTTTCTTATGAATACGGCTGTAAGAGTTTAAAACCAGTATTTTCATACACACTAGTGATTTTAAACTCTTACAACTTATTTATAAAACTTCTTAAGGTTTTATAAAGTCTTTTTAAAACAAATTTTTATACCAAATTTTTCTTAAAAGCCTTAATAAAGCTTTTATAAATTTTAAAAACAAGGCTGTTAAAATATACTTTGTTTTACTAACCACATTTTTTATAGCTAAATGTATTTTATAAATATTGACGCATATTCATAGTCAAAACAAAGTATGTTTTATCTTGATTTGACTGTAAGTATGGATTATCTCTTATTATAGAAAAAATTAAATAATGCAGCTATACAATTTCAGAAAATATTTTCTGATATCGTATAGATGTATTATTTTATTTTTTTATAATAAAAAATAATATTTATAAATTGTATTTAGGTACACAAATGCAGTTAGTAAAACAATCTAAAAATACTTTGGTACGAAATATTGATGAATCATTGAACGTTAGTTCAAAACTAAATCATAGTTCCCTTCTACTAATTTCTATTCGTGCAACAATATTTGGTCTGTCAAATTGTGAAAAAATAATGTTATGGTTGTCTTGTTAGAAAGTCCTATTGGACTCAAGTTTGAAAACATTTTTTTTCTCTTCGAACTTTATTTGCGATCTCTTTTATAATAATCTAGTTCTGGCCAATGAACGCAGTGTGTATATTTACAAGAAGCCATTCGAGCTGTTTTTACCTCCCTCATAACTTTGTTCTCCGCGACCATAAAATTATGAAATTTAAACCATAATTAGAATAAATTCATATAACCTCATATGCGAAGCTTGAAAGTTTTACAATGAAAGCTTCCGGAGATAAAGAGGTGCAAAAAGTGCATATTTTAAGACATACTCACTGACCACTGACCACTGACACACTCATCAAATTGATGAAGCACTTCCGCTATAGCTAGAGAGCTAAAATTTGGTACACGAGAAGATCTAGGTGAGCAATGAACCAGAAAAATCTGAAAACCCGAAAATTTTAAGCAGGAGGGCGGGGCTACGCCCATAAAAATTAAAATTTGTGCTGAAATTCGATACAGAGCTAGGTCTAGGTGAGAAATAAAATAAAAAAATCTGAAAACCCGGAAATTCTAGCCAAAAGGGCGAGGCTACGCTCATAAAGGTCAGAATTAAAAATGCTAATCTAGGGTGCTTCATGGAAGCTATTTTATTGAAATTCGGCATATATACTGCGGTAATACAAGGATATAAATTTTGTTATTAAAAAAGTGGGCGCTGACACGCCCATATAATTTGAACCTCATTTTAATGCCCCGCGGCTCAGTATATTTAGATATACTATTTATCAAGCTATTATTTTCCGTTTGTAACGAAACTAGACACTAATAATAAGCACTGACCCAAAAAAATTTGACTTTGGAAAAGTGGGCGGCGTTACGCCCATTAAAAGTAAAAGTTAAAGGTTAAAGGTGCGCTAAGGAGCTGAAATTTGATATACAAGTAGGTCTAGGTGAGAAACAAACTAGAAAAATTTGAAAACCCAAAAATGTTACCCGAATGGGCGGGGCCACGCTAATATTGTTTTGAACTAAATACTTAATATACAGCTTTTAATTCAAGCCAATTTAGTGAAATCTTGCATCACCTTAAAAATTGGGCGTGATCACTCCCATAAAATGTTAGCCTTGTGTTTAATCTACATCGGTCTAGCATATTTTAGAAGAAAATTAGCATGAATTATAAGCGCTGCTCACAACAAAATTTTGAGTTAGGAATAGTGGGGAGAGGTAATGCTGATAAAATCTAAAGATATAATTCGCGCTAGAGAGCTGACATTTTATACACTAGTATGTGTAGCTGCGTAAGCCAATAGGAAAATCTTAAAACCAAAAAGTTTTATCCGGTATGCGGTGCCACGACGTTAAAACTCCAATTCGCACTAGCGAGCTTAAATTTGATACACAAATAAATCTAGATAAGAGATTACTAAGAAAAATCTGAAAACCCAGAAGTTACTATCAGAGGGCGGAAATAAGCACTTCAAGTTCAAAATTAACATACATTTTATTAAAACTTTTCATACAAATTGCACTTATCCCAAAAAAAATTTCCTATTTTGAAAAGTAACCGTGACCTCACCCATAGGTTAGGTTAGATTAGGTTTATCTGGTTGATCCAAGACCTCGCATAGACCGGCATTGATCCTTAGCGATACCAGCAAATGAAATGAGAACCTGTTAGTATGGCAGCCTAGTTCGTGGTGCCTGTATCGAATGACTCCCACACAGATTTAACAAATTTTAGCAACCTACACATTTCTACTCTCGATACAATCTCAAGACTACGAAAAGTGTAAGCACCAAGATAGTTATACCTAGTACAGCTTAAAGCCGGGCAGTGACACAGTAGATGTTCCATTGTTTCCATTTCTCCGGGTTCCTTACATTTCCTGCAGGTACCGTCGGTTATTCGTCCTATTTTAACAGCGTGCGAAGCCGTCCAGCAGTGCCCAGTTAATACTCCCACTAGAAGCTTACAGTTGCTTCTAGTTAATGATAAAAGGAACTTAGTCAATTTGGGATCATAGGAGCTCCACATGATTTTAGAAGTTTTGCAAGTTTTCGTCGCGCGCCAACATTTCTCCGCTTCTTCCCTCATATTAGAATGTATGATCTCTTTAAGGTATTGAATTGGTTTTCGTATATTTACCGTTACCTCAGCCGGTAATGGAATTCCCCTTTTGGCCAGTGTATCGGCCATTTCATTTCCCTCAATCCCCATGTGTCCTCGGATCCAGAATACATGTATATACTTGTCTACCAGTACATAATATATCCAGGGCCTTTCTATACAGGAGCACAACCGAGGAGTAATTGCAGTCAGCTGAAATTGCTTTAATAGCTGCTTGACTGTCTATATACAGATTTACACGCGCATCCATAGTTAGAGAGGTGAAGGCTAACTCTGCTGCCATTTTGACAGCATAGATTTCCGCCTGGAAGATGCTACAATGATCAGGAAGTTTATAAGATTCCTCTATACCGAGTTCCTGACAGTAAACCGCAGCTCCTACCCCTCTATCCATCTTTGAACCATCAGTGAAAAAGTTAAAACCAGAACCACTATGATTAAGACTTTCCAAATAGCCTTCTTCACTTATATTGATCTGTGGTTTGGTAAAAAAGTTCGTCACTGGAATGATGTAGTCCGAGCTACACTCCATGTTTTCTAGTAATTTGCTGTGACCAAATGATCTGTACGACATCTGACCTGTTGTCCTTAGTCGGATAGCTGATTTGCATGCCACGTTTACTGCAATTAGCTTTATTGGTTTAAGGTCCAATATAACGTATAAGGCTGCAGTAGGTGTACTCTTTAAAGCTCCAGTGATGTAGAGCTCTGCTAGCCTCTGGATACTTTCCAGCTTTTTCAGGTATGATTTTGTCTCCGTCGCCCTCCACCATACAAGTATTCCGTAGAGTAAAATTGGTCTAGCCACCGCTGTGTATGTCCAATACGTAAGAGTAGGTGAAAGGCCCCATGTCTTGCCCAGCATTTTTTTTACATGCATATAGAGCAATGGTGGCCTTTTTAACTCTATCTTCTATATTGTACCTCCACGTCAGCTTACTATCCAAAATAACCCCCAGGTACTTTGTATGTGTTTTGGGCGAGAGCGATATACCGTCTAATTTTGGTGTTCTCCATTCCTTTACTTTCCTATTAGTAAAAAGCACAAGTTCAGTTTTTCCTGGGTTTAAGTTCAAACCTACCCTTGTTGCCCATCTATGAATATCCCTCAACGAGGATTCCATTAGGGAGCTAATTGTATCGAGGAACTTACCAGTTATAATGATAGCTATGTCGTCCGCATATGCTGTAATCTTAGCTGCTTTACCCTCGAATTCCATGAGAATTTCATTTACAACCAGCGTCCAAAGAAGTGGCGATAGAACACCACCTTGGGGAGTTCCTCTCTTAGCTTCTTTGTTTACCTTGGCATTGCCTAATTCCGCAGATACTATTCTACATTTCAATAGGTTGCCTATCCAGTTTTTGACTTGCAAGTTAGCCCCGGAACGATTAACACTTTCCATAATTGCGTCCGTAGAGACATTATTGAAAGCGCCTTCGATGTCCAAAAAGACCCCTATAGCAAAGTCCTTATAGTGTAACGATTTTTCGATTTGTTCAACAACATTATGAAGTGCTGTTTCAACCGATTTGCCCTTTGTGTATGCATGTTGGTTGGAAGACAGGATATTTGGATATACAAATTCTTTGATGTGTATATCCAGAATTCTCTCTAACGTTTTCAGTAGAAAGGACGTCAAACTGATAGGCCTAAAGTCTTTTGGATACATATGGTTGCTCCTACCTGCCTTTGGTATGAATACAACCTTGGCAATCCTCCATGATTTTGGCACATAATTCAGTCTGAGAAATCCTCTAAATATTCCTAATAGCCAGGGAATTATCCTGTGTTTACCATACTGTAGTAAAGCCGGAAAAATACCATCTGGTCCTGGTGATTTATATGGTTTAAGGGAATCGATTGCCCATTCCACCCTACTAAGGGAAATGACGTCACAATTCTCAGTATTCAATTCATTTGTCATTTCTGAGCGAGGGAAGATCTCCGTGCAACCTGGGAAATGTGTGTCCAGGAGAACTTCCAGCGTTTCTCGGCTGCAGTTAGTCCAATCGCCGTTAATTTTACATATTGTGCTAGGCACTGATGGATTGCTTGCAAGCAGCTTCCTCATTCTGGCCGTGTCCGTAGTTTTTTCTATATTGCCACAAAATGTCTTCCATGAATTTTTCTTGGCCTTTCTCACCTCTTATTTAAAAGATCTCAGTGCTTTTTTATAGTCCCTCCAGCATTCAAATTGGTCTATGTATCTAGCCAATCTGAAGAACTCACGCAGGTCACGTCTTTGTGCGTCTAGATCACTACTCCACTATGGTGGTCTAGACATACGTTTTACGCGCGAGAGGGGACATGCTGATTCATACGATTTTGTTATGGCTTTCGTTAAGCAATTAACAGACTTTTCAATATCAGCCTCACTCTTAATCGATTTGGCATTATAAAGATTATTTTCAATGTTCTTTCTGTAATAATCCCACCTAGTATTGCGTGGGTTCCTATATAATTTCCTAAGCTTTGAAACTTCAGATAAAATTCTAAAAGCTATGTAGCAATGGTCAAAGAAGGACGGCTGTGTAAGCACCATCCAATTCTTAACTACAATATCTTCATTGTTAACAAGTGTTAAGTCAATACATTCGATGATGTAGGACCTATATAAGTAGGTTCCTTCCCTCTATTCACAATCACAATTTCACCCATAAATCTTAGCTTTTTCGTCCAGGTACTTCGGCTTAGCAGTTTTTAATTTAATACTCAGGTATTTCTTATTAACTTTTTAATACCAAACTTTGCATGAACCATAAGCACTAGCAGATATAAAAGTCAGCGGGGCCAGGCTCATGAAAATTTTACGTATTATTATACTATAAAGAGCTGACATTTTGTACACAAATAGTAATTGATTTACTCAATCGGAAAATCGAAAAATTAAAAGCACCAGCTACCCTATTGAAACTTTGCATACACATTGTGCATATCCTTTTGATTTATGTACTTCGGCTAAGCAGACTTTAATATGTAGATATATTGAGAAAATAGGCAGGGTCATGCCCAGTAAAATTTACGCTGTATTTTACATGTTTCTTCCAGTCGACTCTTATCAAATTGCATACACACTGCCGAACCGTTGTAATGACACAATAGTGCATTTTTAAGGCCAACAATTCAACACCCATCACACTATTACCCATTATTTTATGTAACTTTGCCATTTTCAATGAATATAAATAAAATACACTAGAAATTTTAAGTTTAAAAAGTGTTATTATAGAAATTTTTTTAAAAAGTAATCAGATCCTCACAAAAACATAAATGTGAAAAACGGCCAAGTTTCTATCCAAAATTTCGCCCATTAAAAGTTGTGAGATATAAATTTTGACCAAGTTCTTGTTTGGTACAATACCTAACACAGAAATATGTTATATATGATATAAATTTGTAATCGTAAGGGTGTCATATAATTTCTAGATAATCTGATAACTTGGCAATATTTTTACCTTTCCAAAAAAGGAGAAAATAATGTACACATGTTCATTTCTTTATATTGATAAAAATGTTGTCAAGTTGGGAGATTATCTAGAAATTATACGACACCCTTACGATTACAAATTTATATCATACATAATATATTTCTGTGTTAGGTATTGTGGCAAAGAAGAACTTGGTCAAAATTTATATCTCACAACTTTTAATGGCCGAAATTTTTGATAGGAACTTGGACGTTTTTCACATATATGTTTTTGTGAGGATAAGCAAATTACTTGAAATAAGAAGTAACTGAATTAGTTGATTCCCATCAGAGTCAACTGTATGTGTTATATATGAATGTACTTGTAGAATACATGCATATATAATGCTAGTTGATCTATTTATACTCAAGTTGTCGTATGGCGCCAAAGCTGTTTTTTACTCGAAATAAGTAAAATATTTACTAAATTTTTAGTTCATTAATGAACTAGTTTATAGTAATTATATTTTTATATTTAAATAAAGTTTTTCTAAAATTAAGTCAAATTTCTCCATAAAATTCGGAGAATTGCAAAAAAGGTTTTTCATCTTTTATTTCTAATTTAGTAAATTTTTCAAAGTTTTTTTTGTCTTTAATTTTGGTACTTTTTTGTTTTTAATTAAATTCTATACCACATGGTATGTTTTTTATTATATCTTCATATTATATTCTTTATTAATTCACCATACATACGTATTAATTCCTTGAGAGGGGGCAAGTATTGAACCAACAACCTTATGACTGATAGGCATGCACTCTAACCAATTGCCTAACAGGCAGCCTGAATAAGCATTGAAATTTTTGTGTTTTAAAATTTCATTTTATTTTCAAAAAAATTTATTTCAAGTTCAAATATTCGTCGGATATATGAAAAACGTACTTGAATTTTTTGCTTAATGCAAATAAAAAATATAATCTATAATTTAAAGAAAAACTACTTAAAACTGGTAAATATATTTCTAAAATTTAGAATAACTTTTTATATCTTTCAAGTTAGTCAAATTTGATGAACTAATTAGGAGTAAGTCATGTCCTAAAATTTATTTTTTGATTTATAACGAGATTGACTAGTTTTTAGGATACAATTTCCCTAAACTTTTAAACCATTTTCCAATTTTTGGTAAATATTTCCTTTAAACCAGTAAACTTGACCTTGAATGTGAGAATTTTTGTGTGTATTTTTATGAACTACTTTTGAGAATATGAACTTTTTATTTTTTACTCATATTAAGTAATTTTTATTAGATTTTTGTAAAAATTTACTTAAACTTAGAAAAAATTACTTAAACTTAGAAATTTTTTTTACTTTAATTTAGAAAAATTTTTTCCTTAATAATAGTAAATATATGTCTCTTTTTTGAGTGTGTATCAACCCAAATATGAATACCAATATAATATTTAACTATGTTGCGTGTGAGAAGAATATTTTTGTATGGGGTGAGATAAGAATTTTGACTCGTTCTACTTATGTCAAACTTTTCCCAGAATCACCAAATATTTGACACATGATAATTCTAATGTAATTACAATGTTTAAGTAAGACTAGAAAAATATAAAGCATGTTGGAAGGATAAATGTGGATTTTTGCTTATAAGCAAAGATGCTGAATTAAACGATGATCGTTATAGAATACAAATTGACAACATAAAAGTTTACTTTTTCGTATTTCATCTCATCTTTAACTTCATTCATCTAAATGTTATAATAACCTGATCTGAAAATCTGAACAGTTCCTGATAACCTGATCTGTTTTACAGATCAGCTACCTGATAACCTGATCTGAAAACCATACCAGCTACCTGATAGCCTGATCTGGTACCTTATATCCTGATCTGAAAACCAGACCAGGGGGCAAATCACGGTACTCGTAATTTTGTTCCATAACGAGTGCCGCGATTTGCGCCCAGGTACCTGATAACCTGATCTGATACCTGATAAGCTGATCTGAAAATCAGACCAGGTACCTGATAAGCTGATCTGAGACCTGATCACCTGATCTGAAAACGAGATCAATCTCATTTTCGGCCCATACACCAAAATCACGACGCATTGCATGGTCTCGCGGCTTTAATTCTTGCACAAGCTGGATCTTGTAAGGTCGCAAGCCAAGATCTTTGCGCAAAATCTTCCATAAAGTTGATGGACAAAGCTCCAATTGCTGTGCACGGTGGCGAATCGATTCATTCGGGTCCTCTTCAACACTTTGCTCTACAGCGGCAATTGTTTCTTCGGTGCGCACTGTTCGACGTCTCTGCGGATGCGTATTATCATATAGAGTAAACGTAGTGCGAAAACAATCCATGGTTAACCGAATTAATTGCTCTGATGGACGATTATGTCGACCATAAAATGGACGGAGCTTGCGGTAAACTTCGCGAACTGAACCATTATTTTCGAAATAAATTTGCACGATTTGCAAGCGTTGTTCTTTTGTCAACCTGTTCACGATGAAATGGCAAACCAAACTAAATATTAATCACTTGACAGCTGACAAAATGGCCGCCAGTTAAAAAAGTAATGCCAACTTAAAGTTCTATACCTCAATAAAAAACACCCATTGTTAAACAGGCTGCTGAACACGCCACTACCTCCTATCCGCAGACCGCCTTTAACAGAATTTATTCTACGGAAATTGAACGTCTTGTATGTGAAAAAAGGAGAGCTAGAAGAGAATGGCAACAACACAGATCACCCCTAAATAAAATCAGACTTAAAGAATGTACTAAACGACTCAAAGAGCTGCTATCGTCGGAAAAAACTGCACTACTGGAAAAGTATTTAGAAAGTCTTGATGTAACGTCCGCATCTAATTACTCTTTATGGCGCGCTACTAGAAATCTTAAAAGACCCGTTGATCTTAAATCACCATTGCGTACTGCGACCGGAGGCTGGGCAAGAAGTGATAGTGAGAAAGGTAACCTATTTTCTGAGCATTTAAAATCTGTATTCACTCCGAATTCATGTACGAGTGTAGTTTCTCTACCCCCTCGTCCCTTAAGGTTTAAGATGCGTGAAGTACAAAAAGTAATTGCTGTACTCAACCCGAAGAGAGCTTCAGGTATTGATGGCATTAGTAACAAAATGCTCATGGACTTGCCACATATTGCAATAAGAATCCTGCTGTTTACTTTTAATGCTATTTTAAGAATGCAGTATTTTCCACATAACTGGAAACTGGCCAAGATCAAAATAATTCCAAAGGCGGGCAAAGATCTTACCAAGACTGAGTCATATAGGCCTATAAGCTTACTATCTACAATCTCAAAGCTTTTCGAAAAGCTGCTCATGACTAAATTGTCCAAAATTTTAACTGATAATGGGTGCATCCCAGTCCATCAATTTGGCTTTAGAAGTCAGCACAGCACGATTGAACAAACGCATAGACTGGCCCAAGTTGTAAGAAGAACATTTGAAGAAAAAAAGTATTGTTCTGCTTTCTTTATTGATGTTTCTCAGGCATTTGATAAAGTATGGCACGAAGGCCTAGTTTTAAAATTGAAGACATATCAGCCAATAAACATTCAAAAGCTTTTGGAAAGTTATATTATTGATAGGAAGTTCACTGTTGTGGAAGGAGAGTTCACTAGTGTGCCCGAATCTATGTCTTCTGGTGTGCCCCAGGGTAGTATTCTGGGTCAGGTCTTGTATTTAATATATACTTGTGATATGCCTGTGAGCAATAATATCCATATTTCTACTTTTGCCGATGATACAGCCTGTATGAGTGTGCACGAAAACCCTTATGAGGCATCCCGCAATCTCCAGGAACATATCACTCAGCTGGAAATATGGTTGAACTTATGGAGAATTAAAGTCAATGAACAAAAGTGTGTCCATATAACGTTCACCCTAAGAAGAGATACTTGCTCCCCCATTCGAATCAACAATCAAAATATTCCTCAACATTCCTTGGTATACACCTTGATCGAAGACTTACATGGAAACATCATATTGACTCTAAGTTAACTCAGATGAAACTTAAGTTAACTCAAATATATTGGTTGATTGGCAGAAACTCAACACTCAGCCTAGACTGCAAACTTTTATTATACAAGTCGCTTTTGAAGCCAATATGGCGCTACGGAATTCAGTTATGGGGCACTGCTTCAGCTTCCAATATCGAGAGAATCCAACGAAGGCAAAACAAAATTTTACGATTAATAACATCGGCTCCATGGTACATCCAAAATTCTATTATACATCGTGATTTAAATATGCCACTAGTGACTGAAGAAATAGCAAAATACGCAGGCAAATATTTAACAAAACTCGAATCACATTCTAATCCGTTTGCTCGTAGTATTTTGAACTTTACTGGACACATCCGCTTAAAAAAGAGGGACACACGGGCTCTTATACCTAACACTCCAGATGGGACTACTTGAAAATATTTCCCCCCCTTTTTTTTTGGTTATCACTACTAATGTATTATTTATAACTACCACTAAGTTTATGTCCGACACTGGTCGGGCCTAATAATTTTTTTTTATAGATTTAAGATTTGAATACTTATTGTTAGTTCATATATGAAGATACAATAAATAAATACATGCATTACAAAAAAAAAAAAAAAATCTTTTGAAAAACAAATTGAACAGCTGAACGATAAAATTTATCGATTGGAAAACTAACTACATGTTATAGTGTTTGCACACTGAAAGTTAAAACCTGGTTTTAATGTTAAAACCACAAACATCTGATTTTGCTTTCACACTGCAAGTTTATTAAATTCAGTTTTTAACTCACAGGCTGTCTAATAACTTTGCTCAAAATAAAATAGATCTCCTGCCGAAATGCGTGTATTTGTTGTTGCATTTTTTCTGCTTTTTAATAACACTTGTTGGACATACTGTTCAACTGTTTTTGTTTGTATGAAAAACTGAGATATTTCACAATGCGCTCTAAAATGGAAATTATTTTATATTTTGTAAATAAAATTTATTTTAATTATGGAACTTCTTATACAGAATGAAGAAGTGCTTGGAAATATTGTTAATAACATCAAAATGCACAAATACATTATAAGATAAACCTCTTTTATAGGCAGATGAATGTCAGCCATATTGTCTATTTTCACTTTCCACAGTTCAATTGTGTTCCTTCCAAAAAGCTCTTTTTTCCATAATTTTTTGATTATTGTTGCTGCTACATTAATTTTTAAGTTCAAAATGTTTCAGGGGCCATCTATTGTTATTCACTGGCATACCATTACCAGCTGCTGTCGGTCATTTCAACTTGGCAGCACTGAATTTATCACAGAGAAAACAAGGTTGCATTTCATAAAACCAAATTAAATCCAATGCAAAAATGGTTTTAATTTAGTTTTAACAAAAACAATTTGTATGGTAAAACCAGGTTTTAACAGTTGGTTTTAACGTTAAAATCAACTTTTATTAAAACCATGTCAGCGTGAAAACACTATTAGTATAAATAGCTGAAAGTGCATCATGTAGATCACAACACCCTCAAAAAAAATCTGTAAAACAACTTAATGTCCTTAAAAAGAAATTGGATAAACGAACTCCATAACAAATCTCGAAAATTGTTGGTATATTGTAGTGATGTAATGAAAGGAATATATGATCTTTTATGGAGCTGATTTCGGGGAATAGGGGAAATATTCTACAGAAAATAGAAATTATTAATTTTTGTATATTGTAAATGACATATTCTCAAAGTTTATATGCTCAGAACCGCTGAAAATAAAAATTGCCCTCGAAAAAAAACCAAGGCAATGGAAAATATTTTTGAAATATTACGAGTTCCAAAAAGCTTAGAAACAGATGATGGTAAAGAATAAATAGAAGATTAAATATAACTTTATATGAAAGCATCAATAGTAGAAAAAAATTTAAAAAATAATGATGTGAAAAAAATTAAGCATTAATGCTTCATATAAAAGGATTGATATATAAAGATTTACTTAGTGCAAAAATAAAAAGTTAAAGTTAACTGACCAAATGTGAAAAAGATGCAAAATACAGTATAAAGTAATTTGAAGATGTACAAACTGTTGAAATTTCATAAAAATATAAATACATTTAAAAAGAAAAATCTAGTTTGTCTTGTTTTTTAAGGATTGATTAGGAATGTTAGGCCTTAGGAAAGATAATTAACTTAATGTACTGGAATTCTCTAAACTTGTTGGTCTGTATGAAATATTGTAAAAACTTAAACGTTCAAAATTATTATTATTATTATTATTATTATTATTATTATTATTATTATTATTATTATTATTATTATTATTATTATTATTATTATTATTATTATTATTATTATTATTATTATTATTATTATTATTATTATTATTATTATTATTATTATTATTATTATTATTATTATTATTATTATTATTATTATTATTATTATTATTATTATTATTATTATTATTATTATTATTATTATTATTATTATTATTATTATTATTATTATTATTATTATTATTATTATTATTATTATTATTATTATTATTATTATTATTATTATTATTATTATTATTATTATTATTATTATTATTATTATTATTATTATTATTATTATTATTATTATTATTATTATTATTATTATTATTATTATTATTATTATTATTATTATTATTATTATTATTATTATTATTATTATTATTATTATTATTATTATTATTATTATTATTATTATTATTATTATTATTATTATTATTATTATTATTATTATTATTATTATTATTATTATTATTATTATTATTATTATTATTATTATTATTATTATTATTATTATTATTATTATTATTATTATTATTATTATTATTATTATTATTATTATTATTATTATTATTATTATTATTATTATTATTATTATTATTATTATTATTATTATTATTATTATTATTATTATTATTATTATTATTATTATTATTATTATTATTATTATTATTATTATTATTATTATTATTATTATTATTATTATTATTATTATTATTATTATTATTATTATTATTATTATTATTATTATTATTATTATTATTATTATTATTATTATTATTATTATTATTATTATTATTATTATTATTATTATTATTATTATTATTATTATTATTATTATTATTATTATTATTATTATTATTATTATTATTATTATTATTATTATTATTATTATTATTATTATTATTATTATTATTATTATTATTATTATTATTATTATTATTATTATTATTATTATTATTATTATTATTATTATTATTATTATTATTATTATTATTATTATTATTATTATTATTATTATTATTATTATTATTATTATTATTATTATTATTATTATTATTATTATTATTATTATTATTATTATTATTATTATTATTATTATTATTATTATTATTATTATTATTATTATTATTATTATTATTATTATTATTATTATTATTATTATTATTATTATTATTATTATTATTATTATTATTATTATTATTATTATTATTATTATTATTATTATTATTATTATTATTATTATTATTATTATTATTATTATTATTATTATTATTATTATTATTATTATTATTATTATTATTATTATTATTATTATTATTATTATTATTATTATTATTATTATTATTATTATTATTATTATTATTATTATTATTATTATTATTATTATTATTATTATTATTATTATTATTATTATTATTATTATTATTATTATTATTATTATTATTATTATTATTATTATTATTATTATTATTATTATTATTATTATTATTATTATTATTATTATTATTATTATTATTATTATTATTATTATTATTATTATTATTATTATTATTATTATTATTATTATTATTATTATTATTATTATTATTATTATTATTATTATTATTATTATTATTATTATTATTATTATTATTATTATTATTATTATTATTATTATTATTATTATTATTATTATTATTATTATTATTATTATTATTATTATTATTATTATTATTATTATTATTATTATTATTATTATTATTATTATTATTATTATTATTATTATTATTATTATTATTATTATTATTATTATTATTATTATTATTATTATTATTATTATTATTATTATTATTATTATTATTATTATTATTATTATTATTATTATTATTATTATTATTATTATTATTATTATTATTATTATTATTATTATTATTATTATTATTATTATTATTATTATTATTATTATTATTATTATTATTATTATTATTATTATTATTATTATTATTATTATTATTATTATTATTATTATTATTATTATTATTATTATTATTATTATTATTATTATTATTATTATTATTATTATTATTATTATTATTATTATTATTATTATTATTATTATTATTATTATTATTATTATTATTATTATTATTATTATTATTATTATTATTATTATTATTATTATTATTATTATTATTATTATTATTATTATTATTATTATTATTATTATTATTATTATTATTATTATTATTATTATTATTATTATTATTATTATTATTATTATTATTATTATTATTATTATTATTATTATTATTATTATTATTATTATTATTATTATTATTATTATTATTATTATTATTATTATTATTATTATTATTATTATTATTATTATTATTATTATTATTATTATTATTATTATTATTATTATTATTATTATTATTATTATTATTATTATTATTATTATTATTATTATTATTATTATTATTATTATTATTATTATTATTATTATTATTATTATTATTATTATTATTATTATTATTATTATTATTATTATTATTATTATTATTATTATTATTATTATTATTATTATTATTATTATTATTATTATTATTATTATTATTATTATTATTATTATTATTATTATTATTATTATTATTATTATTATTATTATTATTATTATTATTATTATTATTATTATTATTATTATTATTATTATTATTATTATTATTATTATTATTATTATTATTATTATTATTATTATTATTATTATTATTATTATTATTATTATTATTATTATTATTATTATTATTATTATTATTATTATTATTATTATTATTATTATTATTATTATTATTATTATTATTATTATTATTATTATTATTATTATTATTATTATTATTATTATTATTATTATTATTATTATTATTATTATTATTATTATTATTATTATTATTATTATTATTATTATTATTATTATTATTATTATTATTATTATTATTATTATTATTATTATTATTATTATTATTATTATTATTATTATTATTATTATTATTATTATTATTATTATTATTATTATTATTATTATTATTATTATTATTATTATTATTATTATTATTATTATTATTATTATTATTATTATTATTATTATTATTATTATTATTATTATTATTATTATTATTATTATTATTATTATTATTATTATTATTATTATTATTATTATTATTATTATTATTATTATTATTATTATTATTATTATTATTATTATTATTATTATTATTATTATTATTATTATTATTATTATTATTATTATTATTATTATTATTATTATTATTATTATTATTATTATTATTATTATTATTATTATTATTATTATTATTATTATTATTATTATTATTATTATTATTATTATTATTATTATTATTATTATTATTATTATTATTATTATTATTATTATTATTATTATTATTATTATTATTATTATTATTATTATTATTATTATTATTATTATTATTATTATTATTATTATTATTATTATTATTATTATTATTATTATTATTATTATTATTATTATTATTATTATTATTATTATTATTATTATTATTATTATTATTATTATTATTATTATTATTATTATTATTATTATTATTATTATTATTATTATTATTATTATTATTATTATTATTATTATTATTATTATTATTATTATTATTATTATTATTATTATTATTATTATTATTATTATTATTATTATTATTATTATTATTATTATTATTATTATTATTATTATTATTATTATTATTATTATTATTATTATTATTATTATTATTATTATTATTATTATTATTATTATTATTATTATTATTATTATTATTATTATTATTATTATTATTATTATTATTATTATTATTATTATTATTATTATTATTATTATTATTATTATTATTATTATTATTATTATTATTATTATTATTATTATTATTATTATTATTATTATTATTATTATTATTATTATTATTATTATTATTATTATTATTATTATTATTATTATTATTATTATTATTATTATTATTATTATTATTATTATTATTATTATTATTATTATTATTATTATTATTATTATTATTATTATTATTATTATTATTATTATTATTATTATTATTATTATTATTATTATTATTATTATTATTATTATTATTATTATTATTATTATTATTATTATTATTATTATTATTATTATTATTATTATTATTATTATTATTATTATTATTATTATTATTATTATTATTATTATTATTATTATTATTATTATTATTATTATTATTATTATTATTATTATTATTATTATTATTATTATTATTATTATTATTATTATTATTATTATTATTATTATTATTATTATTATTATTATTATTATTATTATTATTATTATTATTATTATTATTATTATTATTATTATTATTATTATTATTATTATTATTATTATTATTATTATTATTATTATTATTATTATTATTATTATTATTATTATTATTATTATTATTATTATTATTATTATTATTATTATTATTATTATTATTATTATTATTATTATTATTATTATTATTATTATTATTATTATTATTATTATTATTATTATTATTATTATTATTATTATTATTATTATTATTATTATTATTATTATTATTATTATTATTATTATTATTATTATTATTATTATTATTATTATTATTATTATTATTATTATTATTATTATTATTATTATTATTATTATTATTATTATTATTATTATTATTATTATTATTATTATTATTATTATTATTATTATTATTATTATTATTATTATTATTATTATTATTATTATTATTATTATTATTATTATTATTATTATTATTATTATTATTATTATTATTATTATTATTATTATTATTATTATTATTATTATTATTATTATTATTATTATTATTATTATTATTATTATTATTATTATTATTATTATTATTATTATTATTATTATTATTATTATTATTATTATTATTATTATTATTATTATTATTATTATTATTATTATTATTATTATTATTATTATTATTATTATTATTATTATTATTATTATTATTATTATTATTATTATTATTATTATTATTATTATTATTATTATTATTATTATTATTATTATTATTATTATTATTATTATTATTATTATTATTATTATTATTATTATTATTATTATTATTATTATTATTATTATTATTATTATTATTATTATTATTATTATTATTATTATTATTATTATTATTATTATTATTATTATTATTATTATTATTATTATTATTATTATTATTATTATTATTATTATTATTATTATTATTATTATTATTATTATTATTATTATTATTATTATTATTATTATTATTATTATTATTATTATTATTATTATTATTATTATTATTATTATTATTATTATTATTATTATTATTATTATTATTATTATTATTATTATTATTATTATTATTATTATTATTATTATTATTATTATTATTATTATTATTATTATTATTATTATTATTATTATTATTATTATTATTATTATTATTATTATTATTATTATTATTATTATTATTATTATTATTATTATTATTATTATTATTATTATTATTATTATTATTATTATTATTATTATTATTATTATTATTATTATTATTATTATTATTATTATTATTATTATTATTATTATTATTATTATTATTATTATTATTATTATTATTATTATTATTATTATTATTATTATTATTATTATTATTATTATTATTATTATTATTATTATTATTATTATTATTATTATTATTATTATTATTATTATTATTATTATTATTATTATTATTATTATTATTATTATTATTATTATTATTATTATTATTATTATTATTATTATTATTATTATTATTATTATTATTATTATTATTATTATTATTATTATTATTATTATTATTATTATTATTATTATTATTATTATTATTATTATTATTATTATTATTATTATTATTATTATTATTATTATTATTATTATTATTATTATTATTATTATTATTATTATTATTATTATTATTATTATTATTATTATTATTATTATTATTATTATATTATTATTATTATTATTATTATTATTATTATTATTATTATTATTATTATTATTATTATTATTATTATTATTATTATTATTATTATTATTATTATTATTATTTTATTATTATTATTATTATTATTATTATTATTATTATTATTATTATTATTATTATTATTATTATTATTATTATTATTATTATTATTATTATTATTATTATTATTATTATTATTATTATTATTATTATTATTATTTATTATTATTATTATTATTATTATATTATTATTATTATTATTATTATTATTATTATTATTATTATTATTATTATTATTATTATTATTATTATTTATTATTATTATTATTATTATTATTATTATTATTATTATTATTATTATTATTATTATTATTATTATTATTATTATTATTATTA